>PVJN01001495.1:0-136724 GCA_004026805.1 Lasiurus borealis
AGCCCCCCACCCCCTTTTCTTTCCTGAAGCTCTGTTTTAGTTTAGAAAGAAATTCTAAATTGACATTTAAATGGTGGCAGGGTAATTCTCCTCTGCCTTGCGAAATGGTCTCTGGAAATGTACAATTATGCTGTCATCTTTAGCACTTCACATTGGACAGAGTTTAATTATTAATGTGTTTCCCTCAGAGAATGACTCGATCATGTCACAACTCTAGACAAATACAGCTAATGCAAAATCATAAAATATTCACTTGAATACTGCTGAACTGACAGGAAATTAATTCTATGAACACTTTTGATATTACCAGAAAATTAGTTTCAAATGCATAAGACTGAAATAAATGTGTTCATAATTTGCTCAAGGGTAACGCTCATCTTGCAATCAGTTGGTGTCTTTTTATAAATGTTACAAGTATTCAACATGGCTTTATGATAAAGAGGACAGCTAATGTAGTGTATTATTTGTTGACAGTGTTTTACTTGTAAACAGCAGGGAGTGAAGAATTGTTCTCTCAGAAATATTTAAACTCCAGTAAAATTTTGCTATTTATCATTTTGTAGAATGCAAGAAGTGCCATCAAAAATTCTTCTCAGAAATTGAGAAGCTTAAAGAATGGTAATGGGATTTCAAACTTTTCACTTCAGAATCATCACCCAAGTTGTATAAAATCTTTGAAAATGATTGGTATCTTGAGGCTACTTGTGGTCCAGCATTGGACAAGTGAGGGGTTTTATGTTTTTTAGTTTTTTTTTTTGAGAGTTAAAAGTACCCCTCAACAAAATTTATTTCCTTTTCTGGGTTTGTTCAGCAGCTTGCAAAAAATTTAACATATCATTGTCTAAGTCTTTGTGGACATATTTCCACACATGCTTAACTAAAAGCTCCCTGAAAGTAAGAACTTGATCATTTACCTTTACCCTTAATGCCTACTCAGGTACATGATGCAAACACTATATGAGAAGTTGTTTTGTGTATAATGTTATAAAATTTTTAAAAAGGATAAATAGAAGAATCTCATTAAATATATCAATGGGAAAACAAATCCATTTTTTTACAATTAAAAACAATCTCTAAAAGATACTTTTTACTGTATCTTTGATAGTGGCTTCTCTAACTATAAATTATTTCTGCTTTCTGAGAATTGATCCTGACACATAAAGGAAGCTTGGAATGGTCAATATTTGCTATTTGCTATAGCTAATTGATGACGCAAACTAAGCTTATGGGGTGTTTCCTTCTTAGAATGGCATTCTTGAGATAAATCATATTTGACTGTATTTTAGTGAGAAAGTCCAGTTATTTATGATGAAAGTCAGAATTCCTGTCATGAGTTCCAGTATCACCATACTAATTTTCTGTTTTAAAACAAACAAAATAATATATATTGCTATGTCTACGGTTTTTAGATCTTTCATGCCTTTATTTCATTTTATGTGATTAAAACAGGAGTTATAATTATTGGACATTTTTATACTATCTACAAAGATGCTGTAATAAAATTTTAAAGAAGCATGGTCATTAATGAATCATGCAAATGAATTTTAGTTTAATAGTGTTAACTTATCTTCAAATTTGCAGGAAATGAGGTTGTTCATTATGCCATAAAGTCAGTTCTTGTAAATGACAGATTGAATGAGGGTCTGAGTTAAATATGACTATACACACACACACACACACAAAAAAAAAAAAAAAAGGTAAAAAAATCACAACAAATATATTCATAGAAAATTAAATAGATAAAACTAATTGAACAATTAAAATCTCAAAAACAATGTTTGAGCGTTTTTTTTTAACTTACTGTTTTAATATTATCCTTAGAAAGATTAGTTAAAATAAATACTAAATATTGTGCCATTTTTTTGCCTTTTTTTCTGAAATAGTTATTTATTCAATAAATAGTAACTATCATTTTTACTCATTCATCTTACAAACATATACTTAAAATCTACCATATACAAGGTATTACACAAAGTGCTAAGATTACAATAGTGGAGAAAATTTTCCATTAGCTTTTAATCTAATAGAAATAAGAAAAGTTACAAAAAATTATGTAGATAATTTGATCAAAATGTGACTGAATCTAGATCAACATATGACTGCATAATAAGATAATTGTACATTTAAAAAAGAAATTTAGATGATAATGGGGGTATAAGGAGAATTAGAAGATATAATAAGATGGCATTAATAAGAATTGAGTACATAAGAATATTTTGAAAAGTGGAGATAACTCTACTTATCCAGAACTATCTGAGCAAATAATTTTTGCTGAAGTATAAAGCTTATTAAAAAAACTCGCATCCAGAGATGGTAACTTGAGTCTGGCTAGGAAGGAGATTATTCTCCTCAAACCAATAATAAAATCAATTTGATGTGTTCATTTAGCTGGTTTATATGTACAAATAACTTTATTGTCTTCTACAGCAAACTAATAGTTGCTTACATCCTTCCTATACATTCACTCTCTTGCTATTATCTCTAAAAAACTACATCAATCATCTTTCAGTTTCATATATTAAAAACACCAAATATAATTTGAAGACTCCAAAATTTACATAAAAATAGGCATCCTTAAGTTTAGACTCATTTATCCAACTTACTCTCAACATCTCCATTTTAATTATTTTAAAGCTTTTCAAAGCTTCATCTCTGATTTATTTCCCAATTCAAACCATCCCTACTCAAGAGCCTTTCATATCTTAGTTTAAGGGAACTCTGTTCTGGTTATTCATATTAAAATTCACAGAACCATTTTTGGTTACTTTTTTCACTCATTCTTCCTCAGATCCTGTCGATGCTAACTACAAAGTATATCCAAACTCTTATTGTTTCTTATCATCACTGTTACAATCCTGATCAAAGTCTTTTACTTAAATGTGTTCCTCAATTATGCCTCTGTTGTCCTTCTGTCTATTGTCCACACAACTAAATGGGAACTGTTAAAATATACATCAAATCCCATCCTTCTTTTACTTAAAAAATTGTAGAATAAATTCACATTTCCTTCAGAGTTAAAATAAATTTTGCTAAAAGGGCCCAATGGCTGTTTCTCTATCTGGAATACTCTCTTTTCTGAATATCTTCAGTTTTACTTCTTCTTATGGTCAATTTGATGTGTCAATTTAGCTGGTCTACAGTTTTTCAATCAAATGTTAATCTAAATATTGCTGTGTTGGTATTTTGTAGGTTATACTTAACATCTAAATTCAGTTGAATTTAAGTAATTGAATTATCCTTGACAATCTAAGTGTGCCTGATGAAATTAGTTGGGAAGCATTAAGAACAGAAACTGTTTCCCTAAAGAAGAAATTCTGCTTTTACCTCCAGCATCATCTCCTGCCAGAATGTGTAAGCCAGTTCTTTGCAATAAATTTATTATATCTCTCTCTTTCTCCAATATGTATATTAGTCTTTAATAAATCCATTTATCTGCATCCACACATAGATACAGATAGATGAAACTTGCATTAATAACAAAGCACTAATAAATATATCACCATATATTATGTAACATAGTTCTTGTTATTCAAGGTAGTGATATTATATTAGAATTAGTGAATACTAGACTATTCTAGGGCGTATATGAGGTTAGTTTTAGTCACAAGATTTTCATCAACTCAACACATAAGTGTATTTTATGTGTATTCCTGTTTATAGACACATTATCCTATATAATAAAGAGGCAATATGCAAATTGACCATCACTCCAAAACCCAAGATAGCCAACCCATGTGGTCAAAGATGATTGTGCCCTTGTGGACACAAGATGGCCACCATAAAATGTCCAGCAGCAAAGGGCAGTTGTAGGTGGTCAAGCCAGAAGGGGAGGGCAATTGGGAGGGACCAGGTCTGAAAGTGAGGGCAGTTAGGGGCAATCAGGCCAATGGAGATGGCAGTTGGGAGAGACCAGGCCTGCAGGGAAGGACAGTTAGGGGTGAATGAGCCAGCAGAGGAGGGCAGTTGGGGCTGACCAGGCCTGCAGGGGAGGGATGTGGGATGGGAAAGCCCTACAGGGAAGGGCAGTTGGGGGGAACCAGGCTTATAGAGGAGGTCAGTTGGGAGGAGCTAGTCTAACAGAAGAGAGCAGTTAGAGGTGACCAGGCTGGCAGGGGAGGTCAGTTATGGATGACCCAGCTGGCAGGGAAAGGCAGTTGAGAGCAACCAGGCCTGCAGGGAAGGGCAGTTGAGGGGGCCAGGCCTGTAGGGAAAGGCAGTTGGGGGTGACCAAACCAACAAGGGAAGGCAGTTATGGGGCAATCAGACTAGCAAGGGAGGGCAGTTGGTGACCAGATTGGCAAGGGAGGGAAGCTAGGGGTGAGCAGACCAGCTGGGGAGGACTGGTGGGGACAAACAGGACTGTAGGGGAGGACAGTTAGGGGTGACTTGGTCAGCAGGGGAGAGAAGTTGGGGGCAACCAGGCATGCAAGGGAACAATTAGGCATCAATCAGGAAATTAGGGGGTGATTAGGCTGGCAGGAAGAAGGTAAGGGCAATCAGGCAGGCAGGCAGGCAAGCAGTTGGGTGCCAGCAGTCCTGGATTGTGAGAGGGATGTCCCAGATTGGAGAGGGTGTAGGCTGGGCTGAGGGACACCTCTCCCCTATTCATGCATTTCATGCACTGGGCCTCTAATATATATGGTTTATTAACATAAAATTTATAGCAATTATCAATATAATTCACTCTCAAAAACAGATTATATAACATTTTCTCAATAAAGCACATCACAGAATTTTTATACTAGGAAAAACTAGATAGGACCTTAATACTATGAATCATTTTAAACAGTAAAATCATCAAGAATAAAAAATAAAACAGGAGAGGAGAGGAAAGGTTAGACTAAATACACTATGAAAAGTTGACTTGTTGTAGTCAGAGAGGTAAAATGAGAATACACAGTGAGTTTTCTTGGCCTTCAGCTAGGAACATGTGTGTTAGTGACTCAAAATTTTCAGTGCTATGTTCATGTCCGAGTTACCACAAAAGTGCCATGATTATTGATCTGCAGATATGGAATATATATATAATAAAAATTATATGCATACCCTGCTGTGAATAAAATACACATATATCCATGAATATATATGCAAACATGAACAAAGGGAATTGAATAAAGACACACACACACACATACACCTGTTTCTGTCTCATTGTCTCTGTCCATCTCTCTCCATAAGGGTATACATACCATACTATTTTTGTTTCTGTGGTAGAAATTTATCTGGTATACTCCTCATTTATCTACTTTAATTCAACTCTTTGTTCATATTTCAATATTGTGTTTTTTTGGTGTGTGTGTGTGTGTGTGTGTGTGTGTGTGTGTGTGTGTGTGTTTTAGCCAATTTTGAGCACTACAGTACTTTCAATTCTGTTTAACCTGCTTATTCATCTTTTATAATGTTCTAACTTTATATATCACTAGGGGTCCAGTGCACGAATTTGTGCACCCTAAAAGGAACTGTGGGCCAGAAGGCTGCCATGGGCAAACAGGTAGGTCTCAGCCCATACTCTATGCCCCCACGCGGCCCCTCCTGATGTGCCCCTCTGTACCCTGTCTGCCAGCATTCCAGCTCCTGCTGTTGCTGTTTCCACATGCTGAAAGCATAGGCCCTGCTCATACTGGCCGAGACCACAGCACATTAAGCAAAGAATTTTCAGTAACCACTAGAGACTTGCCCTGATGACAGCTACAGATGCCCTGCCTCAGATCACCTCCTCCACCATCCTGCCACAGCTAACTCCTGCCATGTTCCATGCTCTGCTGCATTGTCCTTAATGTTCTGCATGTACCCCCCTGGTGGTCAGCACATGTCATAGTGACCAATCATTTTATTGTTCAGGTGTTTCGGAGTTCAGTCTATTTGCATATTAGTGTTTTATACAGATAGATGCTTATCATATCATAACATTATGTTCTAACATTATTCATTTTTTGTTTATTGTTTATTCCCCAGATTCAATGTGAACCTCATAAGAAAAAGATTTAGATCTGTTTTGTTCACTGATGTATCACTATTGCTTATAGTAACATTTGGAAGACAATAAGTGCTAATAGGTATTTTTCAATGGATGAATAAGGTGCTTGATATGAACATTGAGTTTAAGTTAATTTGCTTGTTGTTCTCTTCAATGAACTTGAAACCAGATTGCTGTCTCTAAATTTATTCTTAATGTAGACAACATGATGTTTAGTTAAATGTTTCCAGAGTCTACCTTTTTAACAAGTATATCTAATTTCCAGGGACTCAAATTTGAGAAATCAGCAGCAGAGCCAAGTGGGGTGTTAATAAACAGTTTTGTGCTCAAGTGTGAAACTAAGATGAGAGATAGAGATAACATTTTAAAAAATGTGTTTTATTTAAATCACTTATTTTTCAATTGCAGTTAACATATAATGTTATATAGTTTCAGATGTATACACCAGTGATTAGACATTAAATAACTTATTAAATGATTACCTCAATAAATCTCATATCCATCTGACATCATACATAGTTATTAGAATATTGTTGACTCTATTCCTTATCCTGTACTTTATATCCTCATGATGGTTCTATAACAACCAATGTGTATTTCTTAATCCCTTCACCTTTTTCAACCATTTCCCCACTGTCAAACATCAAAATGTTCTCTGTATCTATAAGTCTGCTCTGGTTCTGCTTCTTTGATTATTTTGTGTTTTAGATTAAATTGTTGATAGATAAGTTTTTATTGCCAATTTATTGTTCATATTATCCTCCCCCTCCTCTTCCTCCTCCTCTCCCTCCTCCTCCTTCTCCTCTTTATCCTATAAGATGCTATAACATTTCATGTAATACTTATTTGGTGTTGATGAATTCTCTTAACTTTTTCATATCTGGAAAGCTCTATATATGTTCTTTAATTCTTAATGATACTTTGCTGAGTAGAGGAATATTGATTGTAGGTCCTTGCTTTTCATCACACCAAATATTTCTTGCCAATTCCCTTCTAGCCTACAAAGTTCCCTTTTGGGTGATCAGGGAGGCTGTGCTACTGAGCCCTACAGAACACCAAATACATAAGCCATTCTATGAAGTCCAAGAGACAGTAGCTCTACTAATTCATAGAAACAAACACAGGAAGGCTGCCAACATGAGGTGACAAAGAAACATGTCTCAAATGAAACCACAGAAAAAAAATTCCAGAAAAAGAACTAAACACAATAGAGACAAGGAATCCATTAGTTGCTGAATTCAAAACACTGGTTATAAGGATGTGTATGAACTTAGTGAGAATTTCAACAGCATAAAAAAAAATGCATGAAAACTATGACAAAGAATCAGTTAGAAATGAAGGATGCGCTAATTGAAATAAAGAATAATTTATAGTAAATCAACAGTAAAGTAGTTAACTCTGAGAATCAGATCAGTGATCTGGAATATAAGGAAGTAAAAACCACCTAGTCAGCAAAAAGAAAAAATAATTCAAAAAATGAAAATAATGTAACAAGTCTCTGGGACAACTTCAAGTATAACAACATTCATATTTTAGGGGTGCTGGAAGAAGAAGAGAATGAGCAATAAATTAAAAACATATTTGAAAAATAAAACTTTCCTAACCTGATGAAATGAACAGACATACAAATTCAGAAAATACAGAGATTTCCAAAGAAGATGAACCCCCAAATATCTACACCAAGACACATAAATTAAAATGCAAAAGAAAGAAAATCTTAATAATAATAAGAGAAAGGCATTTACCTACAAGTGAGTTCCCATAAGATTGTCAGCTGATTTTTCAATAGAGATAACAACTTTGAATTATGTATAAAGATGGTTGGTAAAACTAGACAATCTTAAAAGTAGCCAGAAGATTAATAAACATTTCCTTCAAAGAAAAAATGTTAATGTGTTTGCTAACTTTTGCACAATATTGTGAAATCCAGATGATAATGCAATGGTATTTTTATAACATTGAAAAATAACTATCTATTAGAAATAGCAAAAATTTGTTATTAAGGATGTAGAGCAAACAGAACACTTGCATATTGACCAAATTTGCTTTGGAATGTTATTTGGCACTACATTCATTCAAAAGCTAAAATTTTATTTTTCCTGTAGCATAGCAATTTCATTCCTAGTTATATATCCTTCCAAAAATTATGACATATGACTATTAAAATATCTATACTAATAAAAGAGAAATATGCTAATTGACCATACCTCTGCTATACCTACAGCCAATCAGGAGTGATATGCAAATTAATCCAACAAATATGGTGGGCAAATTTGCATATGAAGGTGGGGAAAGCAGTGTCAGATGACAGCTGTGGGGTCCAGGCAGTGATAGGGGATGGGAAGGCAAAGCAGGCAGTGGCAAATGCTGCTGGTGGGTTCCAGGCTGTGATCAGGAATCCAGGCAGGCAGCACAAGCACTGTCTGAGGCTGCCTGTGGAGCCCAGGCTGCGAATGGGGACCTGGGTAGGCAGGGTTCTCTGGGATCCAGGATTACTGTCTGCCCCTGGGCCACCTGTTTACACCTGTTGAGCAGGCCAGGGGCTGAACATTTTAATGAAAATGGAAAACAAAGAAAAAGGGATGCCTGTGTCTCATCCTGATGCACTCTATCCCTGGAAGAAGAGGGAAGTGGGCAGTTAAGAGGCAAGCTCAGAAGGGCCTGGGAGCAACCTGCAGACATGACACCAGAAAGAGGTGCTGAACTATGATAACACAGAGGGCTGGCAGATGGAGGTGTGCAAAGGTGCAGATGAGAAAGTTCTTGCTGGAGCTGAGCTGGAGAAGTGCATTGTCAGCCTGAAGGACAAAATTGTCTTTCTGAAAAAGGTGCATGAAGAGGAGATCTCTGAGCTACAGGCGCAGATCCAGTATGCTCAGATCTCCATGGAGATGGACATGTTTTCCAAGTCCGACCTCTCCACTGAACTGAAGGATATCCACACTCAGTAAGAGAAGCTGGCTGCCAAGAATGTGCAGAATGCCAAAGAATGGTACAAGAGCTGCTTCACCTTGCTGACCAAGAGTGCTTCCAAGAACACATACACCATGTACGCCACCAAGGACAAGGTGTCTGAGAGCCACTGCCAGCTCAAGGCCAAGACCCTGGAGATAGAAGCAAACCTGGACATGAACTAAATTCTAGGAAAACAGCTGCAAGAGCTGGAATATAAGCAGAACATTGTTAGTGCCATGCAGGACACAATCAACAAATTAGAAAATGAATTGAGATCTACCGAGAGTGAAATGACATGATATTTAAAAGAATACCAGGACCTCCTCAATGTGGCTTTGGACATTGACATTACAGCTTACAGGAAACTCTTGAAAGGTGAAGAGATTCAGCTTGGGAAGCATAGCCGGCATGGGAAGCATAGCCAGTGGCTACTCCCAGAGTTCCCAGGTCTTTGGTCGATTTGTCCTACTATGGTTTACAGACTAGCTCCTACTTGATGTCCACTCACTCCTTCCCTTCTTAATACACCAACAATATCCAGATCGAGATGGAAGAGACCACTGAGGCTGCAAAAGCCGGGGAAGCTAAGGATGAACCCCCTTAGCTTTGAAGAAGAAGCTGAAGAGGAGGAGAAGAAGAAGGAAGAGACTGAGGAAGAGGAAGGAGGGGAAGAGGAAGAAGGTGCCAAGGAAGAATTTGAGAATGCAAAGGAGGAAGAAAGAGGTGAAGTGAAGATGCCCAAGAAGCTGAGGATGAGAAAAAAAAGATGAAGTTGCTGGGGAGGAGCAAGCAACCAAGAAGAAAGATTGAGCCTCCCTTTCCTTAATTATTTCAGGAATCAGGTCAACCCTGTCACCAACTAAGTGTTTCTGATACTGTGTGAATTAAGAAGTCCATATATATAACATTCTGAGGTAACTCAGATTGGACATTAAATGTTGTGTTATGACTTTTCTCTTTATGCAGAGTGTTTGCTTGCAGAATGGCTTCCTGGCTTGCTGCCAGCCAGTGCATGGTACATGCTTATGAGTTCAGGATCTATGACAATGTGAATAATTCAGATGTTTACAATAAAAACACATGAATATATGAATTCACTAATGTTAATGTTAAACTTCATGGAAAAAATAGTTCTTTGAATCTTTGGTGTTAGAATTAAAGACCTCAAATCATGTGCAATAAATAGTAAATAAAGTTACACTGAGTGACAAAAAAAAAAAAAAAGACATTAAGGGCCAGGAAATGTTCAAAGAACTGGGGAACCATTCCCAAATCAGGACGGTAAGTCACAGAGTGTATGAATACAGTATTTCATATTACTTACAAGATATACAATATAATATACTAGGTGCCTTCCTATCACATGAAGTACTTATTCTCATAGAGTAATACTGGCAGATATGTTATAGTTATAGCAGTATGTAATATCCTACCTATATTAATAAAAGGGTAATATACTAATTAGACCATGAGACCTTCCAGACAAAGCCATGGTGGTGGGGCTGAGGCAGAAGCGGTTAGGGTTATCAGGCCAGGAGGGGAGGGCAGTTGCAGGCGAGTAGGCTGGCAGGCAGAGTGGTTAGGGATAATCAAGCAGGCAGGCAGGTGAGTGGTTATGAGCCAGCAGTCCTGGATTGCAAAGAAGTTTCTGACTGCTGTTTTATGCCTGATTCCACTGGGGTCCCAGATTGCAGGCTGGGCTAAGCGACAGCCCCTCCCTCATCCCCTAGTGCACAGTCCAGTATGCAGGCTGAGTTGAGGGACACCCCTTCCCCGGGTGCACAAATTCCATGAGCAGGCCACTAGTTCTATAATAAAAGTGTAATATGCAAATCAACCAAATAGCCAAACAGCAGAAGGACCATCCAGACGACTTTCTGGATGAATCTGGGGCTGCGGCTGTAGGAGTGAGGCAGCTGCCAAAGATTCAAGGGTTTGATGCAGCTGCTGTGGCTATGAGGAAGGGATCAACACAGCCACCACAGCTGTGAAGGCCTACTCTTGTATGGATTTCATGCATCGGGCCTCTAGTATGTACAATGATGCTCAAAACAATTTTCTTCATAATAGTTGCATATTGAAAGTATCATAAAAATTAGGATAGATAAATACATTCTTATTTTTCATGCAGTAAAAAGCTACTATTGAGCTACCAATATTAATATTTACCAACTTAATTCCAAATGTCCATAAGAAGTGATATAAACTGTACATAAAATATCATTATTCATTTAAAAATACTCTTACTTAGTTATGTGTAATGATTTTATCTACTTATGTGCAAGAGAAAGAGGGAGATGCCTCCCTTCCTTCTCCCAAAATAGGGCTGGGGACTTTTGCTCTTTGCATAAAGGATGGAAAGGATTCTGAGTTATCACTTCAACCTTTGGAATAGAAATGAAATCTCTCCAAGGTCTAGATAGTTCCAGATGTCTTTAGATTATACAACCTAGAAATGTCTCCAAAGTCATGGGGATTTTTTTCTCTTGAAACATAAACACATACCTCTGGAGTTAAGTAGATATCTCTGGAATTCTGTGTGCATGTGTGTGTGTGTGTGTGTAATATGGTATATATATTTATATATGTAAATTTAATTTGCAAAGCTCTCTTTTCTTTTTACTTAGGATCCTAATTTCCAGTAAAATTTATTCAGAAAGCTCTTATTCTTGAAAACACAAATGTATTTTCCGTACACTTCATAACAATATAATATGAAAAAAATAAGTATTTCTAAACTCAGCAACACGAATGAATCTCACAAATATTTGATGAGTAAAGAAATCAGAGAAGGAAGAGTATGTACTTTCTGATTATATATACATGAAATTGAGGAATGCATAAAAGTAATCTATGGATGATATAAATCTGAACACCATCTCCTCTGGAGAGGGAGGTGAATAGGAGGAGGCACATGAAAAAATTCTGGTTCTCAAATATTTTATGTTGATAGATGTGGTGATCACACTGGTATGCTTATATGTAAAATTCAATATATTTTACACTTAGCACTTATGTATTGTACATTTTACTATATTAGAAAGTGAATAAATAGAATAATATTTCAGTGAAAGTAAGAATTTATATCATTTTGTAGATCTAACAGAAGAGTTTTGCAGTATTTTTATAACAAGGAGTGGTGGTTGTATTAATTTTTTTAAAATAAACAAGCCATTGGATTTACCAGACAGTGGAATGTAGAAAATGCAATAGGAACTTTTTTTATTGATAATTATTGCTTTTCATTTGTTTGATCATGTAATTTACACTGTGAAAATTAAACTGAAGCAGGAGATTAAGGAAGGCTAAAAAAGGAACTTCTTGTATGTTAAAATAAACTTATTTAAAATTATATCACTTAATCCTATAAGAAACTAAGACATAGGAAACCTTTATATTTCTAAAAATTAAAATCAATGAAACCACCTGCTGGAAACCAATAATTGTCTCATTAATAGAAAGTGGAGGAGGAACCTGGAAGGCTGATCAAACCTTGAAGCTATGAAAGGTCAAAGCCAGCCACACCCTATCTAATTGAGACAATGAACTTCCCCATCAAATAATCATGTAAATCCTTACTGATAAAATAATCTACTTGGTACTGGAATTGCCAGCTCCAGGGCAAAGGGTGTATCTCAAAAACCTGAATAAAAGGGATGGCAAGGCCAAAAGGAAGGTGACAGTCCTTTCTACTAGAGGAAGATTCCTGCCTGGTGCCCCATTATCACCAAATTAATGTTTTTCTAGTTGTTATAGTAATAATAATAAGGATAGAATACAAATATAAAATAAGAAATTGGGTGTGACATATTAGAGAGTGGAATAAAGTGTGAACACCCTTAAAAGAGATGTGCATGTAAGAGATATAAAAGTTTGTACCCCACATGTAAAGACCAGATAGCAGAACACCTGGGACCCGCTGATAAGACACACTGAAGACACACTGAAGACGTCTGCTTGAGCACATAAAAGAGAGCAAGCTCCAAAGGAGATTTGAGCTACTTGTCTGCTCCTCCACAGAGGGTCGCTCTCTGCTCCCCTTCCTGCATCCTGCCTGAAACCTTAGCTCTGCCATGGACCCTGGGTCCGAACCGTGAGCCACAAGCCGAGGCCTCTACAAGATGCCGAGCTGCAGCTGCAACGTCCAACGTCCAGGGTGTGTGTCTGTCAGCACGGATCTCTGGGTGGCCTGCCGAGGTCTGGAAACGACCAGGACTCTGGTAAATAAACCTCTTGTGATTCGTGCATTGCATGTCTGTCTCCTGTGTAATTTATGCTCGTCTAATATTTAATAAGTGTCTTGAGTCATCCATATAAGTCCATTCTATTGGCAGAGGATACTCTTGGCCACCTGTGCTTACGTCCTTAGATAAATTCTGGGACACTAGTCTCTCTTTTTATTTGTGTGTGGCCTCCTCCAGAATCCGAACCCTGAACTGGGAACCCTGAACCACGTGTTCCCACAACCATCAAGCTTTAAATATTAAGTACATTTATTGGTGTCCTTTCCTAGAAATGTTTATAGCACCTTAATCTATAGGATAACATTTTTGAAACAGCCAAAACTATTAAATAAATCATAAGACAAACACAATTGGAGTTTTAGTATGTAAATAAAAGAAAGACATAGAATGATTGCTGCTAAGTAATAAGAATAAGAAATACTTGCAGAGTTTCTTAGGTTGCATTTCCTAAAAAGAACCTCAAAGAAGGAGCTTTGCATTCAGAAGGTTTTTAGGGATTGCATTTACAAGTATCTTTAATCAAATTGGGAAGCAGTATCAGTCAGAGGGTGGAATTGAACTATCATCTGACACAACATGGGACTATGTTGACCACAAAGGAATTACTGAGCTGAGATTCCTTCTAGCACTTCCCAAATTGAGGCAAAATGTCCAGTCATTGGATAAAGGCTGTCCCAGGAGACAGAGTTGAAGTGAGACAAGGCAGCTTCCTCCAGTATGGTGAAGGGCACTTTGGTGGGGAACCTTACTCACACAGACTTTACGAATAAATACCTCATTCTTTTTCTTTTTTTAAAATATATTTTATTGATTTTTTACCGAGAGGAAGGGAGAGAGATAGAAAGTCAGAAACATCGATAAGAGAGAGACATCGATCAGCCGCCTCCTGCACGCCCCACAATGGAGACGTGCCCTCAAGCAAGGTACATGACCCCAACCGGAATCAAACCCAGGACCTTTCAGCCAACGCTCTATCCACTGAACCAAACAGGTCTCGGCAATACCCCATTCTTGAAGGTAGGCTATCTGGGTAGCACACCACCATATCCACTGCAGTGTGCTCATTGGCCCACGTGAATATACCTACTTCTTAATTGTGCCTTACATAGAAACATTGTTCAAGATGTTCATTTGTCTCCTTTCCTGGGAACACATATCAGAGGAAGGTTACTGGAACAACCTAGTATCTTATCACTGCTGTTGGTTTAAGGCGCAAACTAGTATACATGATCTGCCTCCTCTACTATCCATGCTAGACTTCCCTTAGCTTCAGCTAGCACCACTGGGGCTCCATGAGATTTACCTCTGAAAGTGATGCAGACCCTCATCTCTTCAAGATCTAATTCTCTGGTTATCATCTCCTTTTCATCCTATGTATGTTTCTTTGTCCATTTACCATAAAAATCATGCAAGAGTCTAATCAAAAGGTGCTCTAGTAGATGGTCTCAGTTTTGGATATAATCTTCCCTTCTCGTTTTAACTACAGCTCTACCTTCTGTCAATGAGCAGTTCTTTACCCATTCCAAAACATTGGTTCTTTTCTTGACTGCTTCTCATGGTGTGAGAAGCCTGAAGGGACAAAGTGAGAGCCATAGGCTAAAACTGAATGGAAATTTTACTATGACATCTCCTGGAAGTCCTTCTGGGAACCAGATCTTTTGCACTCAGAGTCTCAAGTCTTATTTCCTACATGGTTACAGAGAGTGAAACAGAGGTACTCTAGCATCCACTTCTTGGTTTAATAATACAGATATCCTGCTTTCTGGAGATGTGAGGCCATATTATGCTCATTGAATTTAGGATATTTACTAAGTCCTTGAGATTTATATCTACTGTCACATGATTTTATCTTTGAGTTAGTGTTACAGCTTCATTTACATTTTCAGAAAACTTTTCACTACTTTATCATTCTAAAGGCTTCCATGCTATGATATATGATATAAAGTGTCTATTCCATGTTGAAGTAGCCAGTGTCACACCTTTGCTATAAAGGGTGTCTCTTGATAGGTGATGTTATGAGGATTAACATTTTGGTGTGTCAAATTATCAGTATACCCTGAGGTATTCTCTCCAGAGACCCAGCTTCTCCTTCAGTTAGTGGGTAGCAGATCTGAACTTGCTTCACGCCTCAAACCTGGGCAAGTGCACCTGCTTTGAAAAGCAACTTCATCTTTAGGAGGCAAGGGGAGAACAATCCAATAAAAAGAGAAGAGGGACATATTGGCAGACACAGGGAAATATGGCTTTTCAGATATCTCAAATACATCCACTTCTTTCTATTCCAAGTTTCACAGTGCTACACTTTCTCAATTAAGGCTCTATTCTGGAATAGGGAGACTTGACATTGTTGAAGATTCAACTCTTTGGGAAACTACTAATATTCTTGTTAAGTCTTGGGTCTCATGCTCAATTTTTTCTACCCTTCAGCTTCAGAAGGTGATAGTCTCCGCTAAGGAAGTCTTTTAGCATTCACAAATTGCTCAAATAGATCATTGCTCATTCTCAGCCTTTCATTTTTCCCCAGTGTATCAACAGTACTCGGCAATAGACATCCAATTTCATAGTCTTTACAATTGCTACTTCCTTGCCCACTGATGTAGCTTAGTTGATTGAGCATTACTCCATATACCAGGAGTTGCAGGTTTCTCTCTCATTGGTGTTTCTTTGTCCCGTCCTCTCTCTGAAGTCAATAAATTATATTAAAAAAAAAAAAAATGACTACTTCCTCTCTATTTTTCAAATGTCTGATATAATGTATCAGCTAATGTACTATCTTATACCAATGTACAATTTATAACTAGTGTCAGTTTTGACATTTGCTCTATTACAAAATATCATGGTTTAAGTACTTCACCTGCCATCTATTAAAAACAATACGAGATCCTCATTAATGGCTAGGTAACCATTGATCCAGCTTCAAAATCCAATTTTCAAATCTGCTTTCCAGGATAATTCCTAACTTGTAAAACACCTAAGTGTTAAACTCTAATAGTTATTTACTAATTTAACAGAATCTACTCTCATTTTCCAGGTGTACAAAAGTAGGAAATTACAGTCTCTATCCTAATGCCACTAAATTACATGGGTTGATAGAAAAATATGGGTATAATTAAATAAGATCACTAACATTTAAGCTGAAGATAATATCAATATTATTATTATTATTAAAAGTTATCACCTAGGAAACTGAGAATCAGAGATACTGGATTTCTGAGTGATTTGACACTTTAAAAATATTAATTTTAAAGGATATTGAAGTGGAAATATACTCTATATTACTGGTCTCTTGTGCTTCCATATTTAAAGTAAAATACATGTAAAAAACCTTGGAAAGCTAAGCTATGCTTGGAAAGCCCTCTGCTTCAGGAGAACTAGCTATTGTTCAGAGAAATGCTATATTCATTGCTACTCATTTTGAAGAAATGACAACCAACTGCTAAGTTTTATTTATCCTTTCATCTAGGCACCAGCTGGTGCAGTGAGAGAAACAGAAAAAATACATATAGGCTACAGGTATTTTTAAATGTACATCAAGAAGATCATGCTACTAATCCATATAATTTCATGCGGTAGGAGCAATTCTACTTATAGGAGTTAACAACAGTTAATAAACAGATTTATTAACTTTGATCTTTGAGGAGTCAATTAAAGTCCTAATGAAGGTAACTAGCTTTGAGTCTAGAAGAAGTCTTATTCATCTGAGGAAAAAATGCCATCATTCTTTGAGCTCATTGGTAAAATTCTTTCACACAGCCAACATTTTCAAAAGGAGTTGTTAAACATGCAAATACTGTAAGAAAATTAACACATCTCTCCCCCTAAAGTATGGCCCAATTAGTGCAGTCGACAAAATTGCAATTAATATTCTGATCCTCTTTTTCATCTGCTTAGTTAATTGTATCAAAGTACCTTTAGCTTTCTGGAAGTTCATAGTATGTTTACTATGCACATCATAGTCTTTAGGGAAAAAAAGTGTCAATATAATTAGAAGTTTTTTGGTTTGTTTTCCTTTTGGTCATTTTTGAGGACAATCTAACTTTCAACATGTAAACTCATTATTATATAATGTGTATAACTTCCTGAGTTTTAATATTAAAATTACATTTTTTTTTCATAGCATAGGTTTTAATTACAAATAACAGTTTACTGTATTTGCTAGACATTCCTTTGCTTCAATGTTATCATTATATGAAATATCTCTGCTGCCCCTGTTGCAATGTAGTAAACCACTCCGTTTTGGTGATTTCTTTTTCTTTCTTCTAACCGATTACAGACCAAGTTATAAAATTCTTGAAATGTTCAGGCTTAAGCCAGTTTTCAACTTGAAAGATAAAAATGCCTGTAGTAAGGATTTAATAAATTTGTGTGTGTGTGTGTGTGTGTGTGTGGTTTTTTTTTTTTTTCTTTCTATTTTATACTAGCAGCTAAAGCCTATAGCAGTTTCTGCTTGTCAGTTGATTTTAACACCAGACTTGAGATTATAATGCAAGGTTTATAACTGAAGTGAATTTATGAATTGCAAAGATAGCTTTGGAGCTTCTTATTATCAGACTACATTTTTTAAAAAACTATAATAGTCTTGTAAATGTGAAAAAATAATTACAATTATTTTACTAATAAAAAGAATTAGACCATGCAACATATAATATGTAAGTATATCAATGCTTTTATATTTTTCCTCATGTGTAACAGAAGTGCCAATTGTGTATTATCAGAAGATAGCATCATTACAAGGACTTTTTGTTTCTAAATGAGCCTTTGTGACACCATAGCAGTAGTTAAGAAGGGTCTTCAGCGTCAGTCTGTTTGGGTTCACATCCTAGGTTTTCCATTGGAATTTCTGTTCTGATTGGTTGTTTTTAGGTTTTAAATTTATAAGATTGAGGCATTTACAGACTTAGATTTTGGTTTGCTTGATAGGCCACCATGGCATAGAGCAACCTCACTTCAATGGCCTCCTTGCTTAATTTAAGAATAACTAGCCAGCTTTCAGACATTTGAGCAAGGCAGGCTAAGATCTGCATAGCCATCTTTTGACAGTCTGCTAATTCTACACACACATAAACAGTATGCAAGAACTCATTGTTGTCCACTACTGAGATGTTTTGTTATTTGTTGTTGTTTTTGGTCATATCCACTTTACCTAGGATACAAATGTATGATATTTGTTATTATGATAGAGTTTAAACTAAATATCTCAATGAGAGGAGCAAGTTTAGTCAGGACAGTAATATTCTTGGTTTTATTAGTTAGGTTATCTAACAATGTTTCTTTAATAGTCCAGTATGAATCTAAATAGTGAAAGGGCATGATAAACTTCTTACCTTTGTTTTTACAGGTAGCAGTCTAATTATTTAGACACATATAAAATCATATACATACAATCATTACACTAAAAAAGAAATAGATTTATATATGGTATAATTTTGTGTTTATGAAAACTTTTATTTCTATTATCTCATTACATAATTGATTTTGTACCAGCATCAAAAACAACTAATTTAATGTCATGCAATATTATATATAATATACCAGAAACTTTATTAAAAATATGTTAAAAAACACCAAGACTATTTGATTACAAGGAATCAAGAATTAGGGAAATAAACTAAGATGTAATAGTACAAGAATTAGAAGAACCATAGAAACCAAACTGGAAGAAATTATGAAGACAAGTGATATAGTCATAACTTGACAAATATGCAAACAGTTCAGCTAAAGTTAGGAATGAGAAATAACCAATGTGTTCAGCAATCAGTACACTGATTTCAGTAGGATAATATTTTATGTGAAAAATGTGGATATGCTAGATTAAAAAAAATGTATAGAGCAAAATAGAGACCCTTTAATATTTATAGATACAAAGAAATGTAGCAAAATAGACTAGAATTAGGGTGCAAAGATAAAAGGGAAATCATTGTTGTTTTGGGGTAAAAAATGGTTCATCAGCTTTCTATGATATAAAGAAATAATAGTAGAGAGGTAATTCTGAAGATAGAGAAAAAAGGTGTTAGGTGATAGCAAGGTATTTTGTGTGTGTTTTTTCCTATAGAGATGTAATGGAATAAAAAAATAATGTACAAGAAGATAAATCTTTCTGCCTTACTTATAAATGGTACAACGGCAAAGATGAATGCAGATAGAGATAAATGTAAATGATGAGACAAGTTTCAGAGGGAATTAACGTCCAATAGGCACAATTGCTCTAGGGAGAACAGATTTCAGCTGAGAGAAGATAGATATACATAAAGATATACAGAGATTGAGATATAAGAGATAGGTAGATAAATAAAAGAATAGACAGATTGATATAAAGATAGAGAAGAGAGAGAAACAGGTTGAGAAGGGAAGAAAAGGAGAGGAAAAGATAGAGGTTGGAATTCATATCTAGAGAAAAGTGGTGAAGGTTTTGATATTGGTTTTAGGCAATCTAAATCTCTAAATAAATATTTTTCTAGCTATAAATTATATAAATGACACACAATGATATATAATATATTTTACCCTGTTTATACATTTTAAATAATGATAATTTAAATTAAACAAAGATTATATGCATACTATATATCAGTGATTTTCAAACTTTTTTATTCATGGCATACATAAACTAATTACTAATATTCTGCAAGTTACAAAAAACTACATATTTTTTTGCCAATATGACAAAAAAAATAGGTATAATTTTTATTCATTTACTCCAAATGGCTATTGTTGTGCTGACTGCTGTCATTTTTTTTTTTTTTAATTATTTGGCAATCTAAGGGAAAAGGGGTCAGTGTACCTGACTAATAGTCAGGTATTACAAGTTTTAAAAATTCTCATGGCACACCAGTTGAAAATTGCTGCTATATATTAAAACACTAGAATTGTATTCCAAATAGCTTTTATTTCAAATTTATAGCTTTTACTTAAAGAATATTTTGGAAGTGTTATATAACAAAAAAAATATTAGTTTCCTTCAAGTGATGAGGGGAAGCTCAGAATACAAAAACATCTGTTTAAACAAAATGGCAAACATCTTTATATTTGGCAACCTGAACTATTCCAACCATAAAAGAAAATATTTTCATTTTACTTCATACTAACACAATAATTAAGACAATCTGAATCATTATGTTTGCAATAGTCTAAGTGTTTTTTAACTCATTGCACAAATTAATTTGTGAAGGTTTACCTCTCATATAATGTGCTCCTTAGTTTGGTTTTTAACTTTTCCTAGAATTATACATTATTAACTAATGAGAGCAAAGGATAATTATCTATCTAAATGACATTCGTAGTTATTTTTGTTGCCTTGGAAAGATTATGGGTAGTATTTTGGCTGATCACATTGCTTTATAAATGCTAAAATTCTTTTATTAATTTGCAGCATCTTACTTACATGGTTCAATAGAATTCAAAGCAAGTTATTTTTCTTTTCATTTTTCACATGATGATTCTTATATTTACTATTATTTTTTAAAATATTTATTGTTGAAAGTATTATGTATGACTGCTTTCTCCCCCATTGTCCTCTCCTAGCCTGCTCCTGCCTCTCAGCCCCGGACTTCGCCCCTCCCTTTATCCATGTCCATGGGTTATGTTTATATGTATGCAAGTACTTTGGTTGATCTCATTATTCCTCCCTCCTTTTTGCCTTCCCTCTGAGGTTTGACAGTCTGTTCAATGATTCTGTGTCTCTGTATCGATTTTTGTTAATCAGTTTATGTTCATTATATTCCACAAATGAGTGAGATCATGTGATACTTTTCTTTCTCAACTGGCTTATTTTGCTTAGCATAATGATCTCCAGATCCATTCATGCTGTTGCACATGGTAAGAGTTCTCTTTCCTTTTTTCAGCAGCATAGTATAACATTGTGTAGATGTACCACAGTTTTTTAATCCACTCATCTGCTGATGGGCACTTAGGCTGTTTCCAAATTTTAGCAATTGTACAAAATTATGCTGCTATGAACATAGGGTTGTATATGCTTTTTCTGATTGGTATTTCTGATGTTTGGGGATATATTCCTGGAAGAGGGATTACTGGGTTAAATGCTAGTTCCACTTTTTATTTTTTTGAGGAAACTCCATATTATTTTCCATAGTGGCTGCATCCCCTCCAGCAGAGTATGAGGGTTCCCTTTTCTCCACATCCTCACAAGCACTTGTTGTTTGTTGATTTGTTGATAATAGCCATTTTGACTGCTGTGAAGTGGTACCTCATTGTTGTCTTTATTTGCATCTTTCATATGATAAGTGAGTTTGAGCAATTTTTCATATGTCTCTTGGCTTTCTGTATGTCCTCTTTCAAAAAGTATCTACCTAGGTCCTTTGCCCATTTTTTGATTGGATTGTTTGCCTTCCTTTTGTCAAGTTGTATGAATTCCCTATAAATTTTGGAGAACAGAAAGCCTGGAAATTGACCCAAACCATTATGCTCAATTAATATTTGGCAAAGGAGGAAAGAACATACAATGGAGTTAAGACAGTCTCTTCAAAAAATGGTGTGGGAAAATTGGATACATACTTGCAAAATAATGAAACTTGACCATCAACTTACACCAATCACAAAAATAAAATCAAAATGAATAAAAGACTTAAACATAAGATAGGAAACAATAAAAATCTTAGAAGATTACATAGGCAGCAAGATATCAGATATAGCCACTTATAGCAATATGTTTACTGACACATCTCCTAGGACAATGGAAACAAAGGAGAAAATAAACAAATGGGACTATATCAAAGTAAAACGCTTCTGCACAGCAAAGGAAAACATCAACAAAACAACAAGAAAACCCACAGCATGAGAGAACATATTTGCCAATGCAACATCTGATAAGGGTTTAATCAAAGCAAATTCTTTGTTTAATGATTTATAGGAGACAAAAAAGAACTAATGAATAAAGAAGTTTCAAGCTTTAAAGTCAATTACTTTATCAGGTGCATTGCTAAATAATTGGAACTAAATAAAATTTTGATGGAGAGAGAGAGAAGAGAGAGAGAGAGGAGAGAGAGAGAGGAGAGAGAGAGAGAGGAGAGAGAGAGAGAGAGAGAGAGAATGTTTTCCTATTATAAACTCTTCTTTATAAACTTGTGTCCAGGACTCCGAAGATAAGGCTTTTCTGCACTCAAACAAAAAAAGATAAAAGTCTTAGAAAGACAAAAACATTTCCCAAAGCAACAGCTACAAAGGAAAGAGGAGAAACTAAGTAAAGATTGGTGGGAACATATGCTATATGCTACAAGCAGGCTTGGAAAATGAGAATTCTGCCTGTAACTCACTTAACTATTAATCCCTCTATAGTCTGGTCTCTATAAAGGATCCAGAAATTTTTTGCCCTACAGAATTGTGACTCTAGTGAGATTGAACTTTAGCTAGAATTTATAAGTACTCAGTGTCTATGAGAAGGAATAAATATCTCAAGGAACTCACTTCAGTACTTTTCAACAATAAAGATTAAAAAAACAAAAAAGGTAGCCAGGGCTTCAGAAGCTACTTTCTTGTGTTCATTTAATGTGTCAGCCAGGCAGCCACTTATTAGGCGGCCACTGTGTTCAGAACACAGAGAATAATGAGACCAGGAAGGTTTTGGCCCTACTGCCACTCATCCATGTGGTCATAACCTTATTCAGAGATACAACCGCGATCCCCATTGCGTGTGTGATCATAGGATAACCCCAGAAAATTGGATGGAAAGGGAAAAAAAAAAAAGGTTGGGCTTTGCATTCATTCAATTCGTCATAGTTATAAAGACTCAATCATTGTATCTTTTATGATATATTAAAAGGAATCAAGATATAAGGGCTATTGTGGTAGAAGGCACATAGTATTCATAAGGCACCATATAGGGAAACATAGAGGCTCAACAGTACAACCAGCTTGCTTAACTATCTACTCTCCCTCACTTTCTACGTGTCAAGTGTCTCGGTCCTGGTGTTCTCTTCCTCTTGAGAAAATACAAAAGGCAATGAATAACTCATTATCCACATAACACACTTTAGACTTAGTATTTTGTCTGTGAAAATGAATAGATATCTTTAGAGACAATTTCAGAAGTCATAGGTTCTGGGAACTGTTGTCACATACTATCTGAACTTGGACAAGTCACTTAACCTCTCTGAACTCAAGTTACCAAGTCTATGAAATTGAAATAATAGCTAACTTTCAGGGTGCTGTGGGTCAAATGCAATACTGTAAGAGAACTGGGTTTAGAAACTGAAAAGTGTAGTACAGTATAAAGTATTATTACTGAGGATAGTTTCTCTTTTCTGTCACAAAAGATAAGTAAAATTGGATCTAATTTTTATGCATTCTTTGCATAAGTAAAAATATAGTTTATCTATGGAAAACACTGTCCTCGGGTACCAAGAATGGATATAGTTATTCTCATAATTTGAATGATTAATTTTAGTCTTTAAATAAAATTACCATGGAGAGAGAGGTTATTGCCTTCATAGTGTCTCAGGGCCTTTGCTTATTTTGAGTTGGAGAATTTTGTGAGACATTAAGTATGGTCTTAAACTCTCATTTTTAATATCGCTTTTTTTTTCCTAGTCAAAATTTAGGATAAAAACTCTAGTTTAGACTTAGTTATATTCATATAAAACTTTGATAATGATCCTTAATTTTGTAATAATTATATAAAAAACATTTAACAAGAAAATATAGACATTCAATCCCACAACCAAACATTCTTTATCTCCTAAAAGCAAATCTGTCTTTGTTTATGGAGATTCTTCTTTCTTTCATTCACTGAAGAATTCTTCCATTGTGAAATCCATTCCTAAGAGTTTGGTATACAGTGGTACCTTGAGATACACGTGCCCTAACATATGAGATTTTTGAGATGCAAGCCATCGAGCGAGCAATTATTTTTCTTTGAAATATGAGCAACATTTGAGATAGGAGTAATCCTCGCGGATTGGCCGGCTGCACAAGACCCACCAGTTTACCGAGACTAGAGCATCTCATAGTTTCCCACACCTCAGTCAGTGTGCTTGTTTACCTCCTTGTCGAAGGAGGAGTCAGAGATGGAGGAGATCTCTACAATTGAGATAAAGGAGATCTTAGGTATGTGAGAGAGGGTGTCACACTTCGTGAAAAAGAAGCACCCCAAAAAAGTTGCTACTGTTGGTGCATCCGAGCTGTTCAATGAAACTTGCCTCACCCATTTCAGAAACGTTCTGAAAGGGAAGAAGAGGCAAACCTCGTTGGACACGTTTTTTTTTTTTTTTTTTTGAAATCGGCCAAAAATGCAAAGACCAGTAGCAATTAAGTTCAGTGAAGATTAGTTAAGTTACATTCAGTTCAAGGATAAAGTGTAACATTAAGAGTGTAACAAGTAGGTAAATACACTTTATAAAATCAGTTTATTCCTTTACATTCTCTTTTATTATGTTTTTATACAATATTTATCATTTATAAATACATTTTTCTTATTCAAAAACACATAACAAGAACAACTGGGGTGGCATTTTGGGGGCTGGAACAGATTAAAGACATTTCAATTGATTTCAATGGGGAAATTTGCTTTGAGATACGGGCAACTTGATATATGAGCAAGGTTACGGATTGAATTAAACTCGTATCTTGAGGTACCACTGTATAGACCTCATGAGATGTGAGTTGAAAGGAAGGAAGAGGAGGAATGAGGAAGAGAAAAAGAAAAGAGGGGAGCAGAGAAGAACTGAAGAGATAGAAATGATTGGTTTGTGCTTCAAGGGTAAAGTTAACTATTTTGAAAAAGGATATTAGCCATAAAAGAAAAGAGGTAGCATAGAAAGATAAATATAAATTCTATAAAACTCAGTGTCTATGAAGTTTTGAATTGGTTGCTGAAAATGAGAAAAAAAATAAAATTAAAATTAGTGTGTTTTAGGGGCAAGTAGCTATCACTGATGTGTAAAATGGTAAAATGTAAGAATAGAAGATTTAAGGTGAATTCCACTATGCCTTGTGAGTAAAGGTTTAGTTTTAATTACATTTATTAATTTTTATTTTTTGGACTGTGTCTTAGCCCAACAATGCAATATTACATAATCTCAAGTATTTTCAGTTGACATTTAATCTTCAATGAATGACATCCCCATTACATCAAAATAATATATATATATAAAATGGTGTTCTTTAACCTGTTAGCCAATTATAATTGATCAGTTTTAGTGGAGACCAAGTCTGTTTTATATAGCTTGTTTTAAAGGTGTTCACATTCTGAGGTACTTTTCTTCTTCACTAGAGTAATTACATACTAAATAAATAAATAAATAAGTGCCTTATGAAAAATTAACAGTGAATAAAACTGTGTTCAATTTTTTCTAAAGTATGTTATCAAATATTATCTATTGTATCTAAAATTATATCTAAAATGTTTGCTTTACAGAATTTTATTAGATACCAGTAATTGTTTTTTTCTCTGCAAAAACCAATATTCTTTACAGTTAATGAAAAAATTTTGATTTGATTAGGCTCAGAAAATAATATCACTTTGAAATTTCTTTTTTTTCAAATATAATACTGATTTTATTAGGCAACTATTTTCTGCCAAGCACTTTTCTTCCAATATCTTTAAATCATTGGATGAACAGTCTTTTAATCTATTTGAAAAAAGGATTTAGCCATAGGACAATGGTATAGACAAAATCCTTGCAAACTGAAACGTATATTATGTTATAATGAGGAAAGACCCTTCTCTTTATTTTCGAAGTAGTTCTTGAAAGTTATTGCATCTGTTATATTGTAAAATATAGTAAAATATATGAAATTATTTTTAGCCTTGAAAAATAGATGGCATTATGCCGATATTTTGCCAATGCAGCTAATTTGAAGCAAAGTATTTAATTTTAGTTAAATCTGAGAACAAAAATTCTGTACTATGGACCAGAGCTAAAAATGATCATTAATAGTAATCTTATTTAAAAAGTATGTTTTTGATGGTAAAGAATTACTGATATTTGTGTTCGTTAGGAGAGTATAAGTGGATAGAACAGAGATAGGTAATTAGACAACACTTTTTAGTCAATATTATGTGCTTTACAACTTGGAAAAAAATAAGTAATATACAAATAAATACTTAAATATTTAAATATTCAATGTCCTGAGAAGTTGAAGAGAAATTAAGGCTGGTTGAGAGCTATATTTTTATACCAGAACTTTAAGCTATCTCTCAATTTGGTAGTTACAATTTGGTTAAGAGTTTAAGAAAAGTGATCCTCCAAGGATTTTGACACTAGAGGAGTTTAGAAGGTAAATTTCACTTTGACTATTGTTTAAGCCTTCTTTTGGAACAGTGACTTGATTTTACTGACAAAAACTCACCTCTTTATTTTTAAAGAGCATTTTCCAGTCTTAATGGGTTATCAATATTGCCATTGCTGTTTAACTGAGGAAAAAACACTGGTGTGAATGCACTGTAAAGTGAATACTGTGCAGTTAACTGTTACAGAAAAGTACTGCTGGTGAAAGAAGTTACCTGCAACACTCTTCTATTAACTATGACATATAGGGCTTTGTTGTTCTATTAGGATTATTTCGTTTCAGCCTTGCTCACAAAAAGGTTTTCTCATCTTATGTGTTTACAAAGAAATGAAAACTATTGCAACAAGTATGAGATAAAACTAGTGAAATCAGAGAGCATGTTTTTTTATTATGAACGAAGCACTATAAATTCTATTTAAGAAGAGTGTTATTTGAAAAAGGCAATTTTATAAGCATCAGGATATGAATATAAAAATATGACTTAGTAATATGAGAATCCTTTGAACAGCATTTTCTTTATCACTTGTTTGAGTACTTGCCCTTTGAGCTCACTTTTGGGGTCTAAAATGCTACATGGAAATATGAATGATGGTGCAACTCATTTTGATTTAAGTGTGTGTTTCCAGGAGAATTGAAATGTTACCTTTATCTTTTTTCATATTGTTCAAATGTTAACATTAAAATTACTTAATTATTATTTTGTAAGTGATTACCTAAAAGAATATTTTGGTGGTATTATACTGACAATGGACTCTATTAGGAGACTATATCAAGAACATGTAAGTGAGAAAAAAAGGCATTTTTTCCCTTTGGTTTTGAACTTGTGTTCTTTGCCCCCTAATGGACCTTGTGTTTATCTGTTTGTTCCAATATGTCTAGCACATTGAGTCTCAGTCTTTAATCATGTTGCCTTTAAATCTTCCTACCTCCATAGAGCTACTATAGTGCTTATTTCTTATTTTTTGCCTTTATTTTGATATTACCTGGACCAATATTCTCATCATCATTTACTTAATAATTCCTATTGCACTCTGGGATTTCAAAAGTCCACACAGTAAGATTAATAATGTTCTTCCAAGTCTAAAAGGCCTCTTTCAACATTTAAGTTCAGAATCTTTAAAATGTTGACCAAGCTATTAGTTATGCTCTTTGCTAAAAAAAAATTATTTCATTATATCTATGGATATATCTATAGCACTAAAATTCCCTGGTTTTTCTAAATTCTTGTATCCCTTCTCTCCAGAAAGTAATCCACTACAGTCTTTTTTATTTTTCTTTCTCTCAAGATTTTCTTAGGGAATTACTTATTCTCCTCTCTAACCTTGACCTTTCTAATATATATGAAGTTGCAAAGAATTAATCAATTACTAAGAATTTATACTTTAATGTTTGGCTGTCACTTAAAACTCTGTAGAAATAAGTAAGAATTTATTCTCAAACTAGTTTCTGTTTTTCTTGCTATTTCTCTTATCACTTCAGTGCTATCTGTGGTCCCTTGTTGCCATGCCTTGTCTTTGCTATAAAAAGTAAGCAAACAAATAAAAAACACAAAGACCCCACAATCCCCCCCCCACCAACAAAACAAAACAAACAAATAAAAACCCTTTCTAATTTTCTCTTCTTCCATGTTCCTATTACTTCAACTCTAAATAAATCATGTTGTCAGTCATCTTCAATTATATGAGTTCAATATGTAAATGAATTTTGTCAAATAACTACTTTAAAGTGAAAGAGAATAGTTACATCTACTACCAAATTTGTCTCCCTCCTTCATGCCTCTCTATTCAAATACACCCTGCTTTTAAACCACCTAATTTCTTGAAGATAATAAAGGTCGAATAACCTCACCTTTAAATTTCAATGTCTGTCCATTTGTTACTGTAATTTCTAGAAGTGTTATTAAATACTCCCATAGGTAAAGAAGACTTATGTAATACTTTAAACAATAAATAATTTAAATTAAAAATAAGTAAATACAAAAGAAAAATATTGGTCTATTAAAAAAAAAATCAGTCTGCTTTCCTTAGTCAGACTTCTTCATGACAGAATCCTTGACTGTATACTGTATACCAAACCTGCCATCTTCCTCCCATCCTTGATATACTATATTATTTACATTACTCTCCATGACTTCACTCTTCCATGGAAGTTAATTATTTTACCACCCAGATAAATTGCCTCCTTTTTTATACTGATTATCTTAAGTAAGCAGTTGATACCTATGGCATATAACATTATATTTTTAATATTTTCTGTGAGTGTGTTTTAATATCAACTTGATTTTAAGTTTCTTGAAGTAAATAAAAAATTTAAATTATTTTTTTCCTCATGATTTCCTTGAACAGTTGACTTCATGGAAATACCATTTCACTGTTAATTGATGCATTATTTTTAAGAACAAATGCTCTACTTTTGGGTAAAATAGAAAATAGTATATGGCGTTTATATATTCATTCTAAAACTATAAAGTAATAATTCAATTAGTGTTCTCTTAAAATTTGTTTGAATAATAAGTAGTATAAAACTATTAGTATAAGAATTATTTTATTTTACATAGTACAAATACTATTCTGCCAACATATTTCTTTACTATAATTAAGAAAGTTTTATGAGAAAGAGTATGAAAACCACCCATAGCTTGCCAACTGAAAGAAAAACCAATAATTTCAAAAACTTTTCATGCTTTCTTGATTTACCTAGACTGACAGTTAGATGAAAGACTTAAATGACTTAGCCAACTGACCATGAAGCCTGAGTTAATTATGATTGGGAGTGGGTATGCTCTCCCAATGCTAGTCAGCACTCTTGCAAAAACATAGCATTGAATGAGCTGGGGCACATGGATTGACCAGGACAAACCAATTTCCATTATTAGAGAAATAGCTTAAAACTCTTACTTCAGCCTGGCCAGCGTTGCTCAGTGGTTGAGCATTGACCTATTAACCAGGAGGTTATGGTTTGTTCCCGGTCAGAGCACATGCTCAGGCTGTGGGTTCTATCCTCAGTGTGGAGTGTGCAGTAGGTAGCCCGTCAATGATTCTCTCTTATCATTGATGTTTCTGTCTCCCCCTCTACCTTTCTCTCTGAAATCAATAAAAAATAAACCAAAAACAAAACAAAATAAAACAAAAAAAAAAACCCTCTTACTTCAATGAAGGAGACCCCTGAGTATATGATAGACAATATTAATTTTTGTTATTTATATTTTTCTTAACAAAATTATACAGTTATGTAAAGTACTAGTTCTTGCCTGTTTGGCATGGCTCAGTGGTTTAGTAACAACATATAAACCAGGAGGTCATGGTTTGATTCTCATTCAAGGCAAATGCCCAGTGTGGGGTATGCAGGAGGCAGCTGATCAATGATTTTCTGTCATCATTCATGTTTCTATTTTTCTCCCTTTCCCCTCCTCTCTGAAATCATTAAAAATATTTTTAAAATAATAAAACACTATTTTTTTTATTTGAAGCACTCTCAGTACATCTTTTTAGCAAAGATCTTAATTCATCCCTAACACTTTTCTGAGAGTAAAATTTAACAGTACTTATATAATGATTCTACCTTAACAAAAAAGATTAGTAACAATTGTATGTGCCAGGTACTATTATCAGTTTTTAATTTATATTAGCTTTTTTAACATCCACAGCAATCATATAAATAAGATATTATAAGTATTAACACTAATAAACATATACTGAATTTTGTGTCACACTTTCCAAACTGATTTCACTGTTAAGTAAAATATTTAAAATGTTACTTGTATTTGCTTTTGTAGTTTTTATCCTTGAAATCACTGTAGAATACAAGAAAACCAAAAAGAAACTGAATAAAATATATAGTCTCTGAAAGGAGGTATGCAAAAGATTCTTTTAAATAATTTGGCCTTGAATGAATCTAGCCTTCCTGGTATTGGGCAGAGTACAGAAAATATTCATCTTTGGAGTGAAGAACAAGACAGACAGTCCCAAGGGCAGATTGATTATGGGATCTTCTGCAAGTCAGCACTACAAAGTTCCCCTGTAGAGAACACATGTGTTATGAAAAAAGCAAGCTGTTTACGTTTTCCAAATTTATAGTAATTTTTACCTTACTATATTCTTAATTTAAATAGCTATAAATATGTAAAAACACACTAAGACATTTATGTAGAGATAGGAAGATGGAAGTGGAAAAGCAAATGTATCTAAAAATAAATAATTGCATTTTTGCAATTTAAAATAATAGATTTATATGATAATGTTCTGACATAAATTTCTATGTAAAATTGTACTAATCTGCAAAACTTGTGTTAGATGGAGTTATAGAGTCTTGTTTCATAGTAATGATTGACAAATAATAAATGCATTGACAAAATTTTTACAGATATTGACGATACGTTTTGCCTTTTCATATATAGCATTAATTTGTGTTTTTTTAAATATATTTTATTGATAGTTTGTTTTTTTGAAGTTTCATTTTAAAAATAATGATATGTGATAGTAGTTTTTGACTCTACTGATATTCTGTCTTTGAAGATTGCAAAGTATTATAATTAATGTAATTTACAAGGATACAAAAGCAAATCTTAGGAGAATGTTAAGGATGACTTCATTCTAGAGCTTAATTGTCCAATATGATAACCACTAGGAACATGTGTCAGAATAAATTAATATTTTAATTAATTAAAATTAAATAAAAATAAATATCCTGATATTTGTTATTCAATTTCACTAGTCTCATTTACGTTCTGAATAATCACATGTGGCTCATAGCTGCTGTATTAATATGCAGGTATCAGACATTTCCATCACTGCAGACAGTTCTATTGGACAATGATATTCTAGAGTTATATTATTAAAAATGTAAAATGTATACTTTATTAAACACTATATATTAAAAATTTACATATAATGTGGAATATAAAATCAGTATGAGTCTTATTTTAAAATCTTATAAACCAATATATCAGCATATTCTCATTTTATGCTAATTATTATTTTTAAAAGTTTTGATATAAATAAAGATTTTTACTTTTCCATATCCTAACATCTCAACTATATACATCTAATCCCTTTGCTCATACTGTAAGCTTTACTTAATATCATATTTTAACATTTGAAATATAATCATGCAGTGTTATATTAAACAAACCCCAGAGAACAATTTTTGTAACATATTGCTTTTCAATAATTAAAAAAATATTTTGCTTAAATTTCTGAACTAATATTAACTGGGAGTAAATTGGACCTATGAAAATCTTCAGTTTTTAAAGTTCATTGGTTTCTGAATTATTGAAGCATACCAAGTTTAATTGAACTTAAAATTGGAAAAATGCTTATTTCCTGCTTCTAGCTTAAAAATAGCCAAAGGGATTTTGCTCAAAGTTATGAGTCATTGAAATCCAGAAATTTTTATGAATGTTCAAAGCTTAACTCTAATATTTACAACTTTGAATATAAATTAAAGACCTTAAAGTGAAGTCACATTTTAAGACAAGTATTGCCACGTAATGACCAAGAAATTATAGTCTCTTTATAGTTTTTCATATTTAGATCTTTCATTGGCTAGTTCAAATGTATTGATTTTATACTAATCCAATGAGTGACACAAATTCAACCCATATCTTTTTATCAAAACAAATGTAAATACATAAATATAAAAGTGAATGCATAGACATTCTTTTTTTTTTTTAAGGATAATATAATAAAGGCCCTCAAATTCTGAAGATGATGCACTAAACTGTGAAACTCTTTCTTTCCTCCACAGTATCCCAAAAAAATACCAAGACATTATCCTGTGTCTCTCCCACTCACTGCCCCTTACAAGCCCATCTAGGATAATACTGGAATTAAAAGGGAATACTTGAGATTGTGAAGTGTAGATATACAAGAAAATACTTTGTGATTTATCCTCTTATCTGTGTGGTTAGGGTGCCAGTATTCTCAAATAATAAGTAGGATTAAAGGGAACCACTCATAAAAAAAATATATATATATTTTTAGAGAAATATATTTGCTATCTATCTTATAATGGATGTTTGTTATACTATGAAAATTAATGAGCTTATGGCACTTGCCCTCTGTAGAGACCTATGTGAAATATATATATACTAGAGGCCCCATATATGAAATTCATGCCTGGAGTGGGGTGGTCTTTCAGCCCAGCCTGCTCTGTCTCCAATATGGGACCTCAAATTTGCATATCCAGGTGGGGCAGGCAGCACCTGATGCACCCCTCTCTCCTCCCCCATGGAGTCCAGGCTGCAATCAGGCTGTGATCAGGATCAGGCAGTCTCAATAGGCAGTACCTGATGCCTCCCTGGTGTCCAGGTGATGATCAGGATGGGGCAGGTGGCATGGACAGTGCCTGAAACTGCCCGCGGAGTCCAGATGGAGATTGGGAAGGGCAGTTCCAGGAGGCAGTGCCAGACGCTCCCTGTAGGGTCCAGGCAGAAATTGGTCCTGCGCAAGCAGGGGTGGCTAGGGTATCTGAGATCACTGTCTGCCCCAGGGCTTCCTGTGGACACTGGTAGAGCAGACCCATATTGAACATTTTAATGAAAATGGGATGCCTGTGCCCTGCCACACCATCCCCTATCCCTGAGGAGGAGAGGGAAATGGGCAGTTAGGAGGCACAAGGACTCTGAAGTGGCTAGGAGCAACCTGTAGGCATGCTACCAGGAAGAGGTGCTGAACCATGATAACACAGAGGGCAGGCTGATGGAAGTACAGATAAGGTGGCTCTCAATCGCACTGAACTGGAAAAGTGCATTGAGAGCCTGATGGACAAAATCCCCTTTCTGAAGAAGGTACACAAAAAGATCACCGAGCTGCAGGCGCAGATCCAGTATGCTCAGACCTTCATGGAGATCCAACCTTCCTGCTATGCTCAAGGACATCCACATCCAGTAAGAGAAGCTGGCTGCCAAGAACATGCATAATGCTGAAGAATGGTGCAAGAGCCTCTTTACCTTGCTGACCGAGAGCGCTGCCAAGAACATCTACCTCGTGCGTGCTGCCAACGAGAAGGTGTCCAAGAACCGCTGACTGCTCAAGGCCAAGACCCTGGAGATAGAAGCAAGCCGGGGCAAGAATGAAGTTCTGGGAAAGCAGCTGCAAGAGCTAGAGGATAAGCAAAATGCAGATGTTAGTGTCATGCAGGACACAATCAACAAATTAGAAAATGAGATCAGAACTACAAAGAGTGAAATGGCACGACATTTAAAAAAATACCAGGACCTCCTCAATGTGAAGATGGCTTTAGACATTGACATTGCAGCTTACAGGAAACTCTTGGAAGGTGAAGAGATCCAGCTCAGTTTCAACAGCACAGAGAGCATAGCCAGCGGCTACTCCGAGTTCCCAGGTCTTTGGTCGTTCTGCCTATGATGGTTTACAGAACAGCTTCTACTTGATGTCCACTCATGCCTTCCCTTCTTAATACACCAATCATGTCTATGAGGAGCAGATCGAGGTGGAAGAGACCACTGAGGCTGCAAAAGCTGAGGAAGCTAAGGATGAACCCCCCTCTGAAGGAGAAGCTAAAGAAGAGGAGAAGGAGAAGGAAGTGGCTGAAAAAGAGGAAGGAGAAGAAGAGGATGAAGGTACCAAGGAAGAATTTGAGGAAGAAGAAGGTGAAAGTGAAGGAGAAGATACCCACGAAGCTGAGGACAAGAAAAAAAAATGGAGGTGCTGAGGAGGAGCAAGTAACCAAGAAGAAAGATTGAGCCCTCCTTCCTTAATTATTTCAGGAATAATCCCCCTGAAACCGGGTCAACCTCATGACCAACTAAGCAGTTGAGTTCCTGGTACTATATGAATTACGAAGTCAATATATATAACATTCTGAGATAACTAAGGTTGGACTTTAAATGTTGTGTTATGACTTTTCTCCTTATGCAGCATATTTGTTCGTTTTCAGAGTGGCTTTCTGGCTTGCTGCCAGCCTGTGCATGGTCCACACTTATGAGTTCAGGATCTATGACAATGTGAATAATTCAGATGTTTACAATAAAAACACATGAATTCACTAATGTTAATGTTAAACTTCATGGAAAAAATAGTCCTTTGAATCTTTGGTGGTTAGAAATTAAAAGACTCAAACCATGTGAAATAAACAGTAAATAAAGTTACATTGAATGAACAAAACAAACAAACAAACAAACAAACAAAAAACATTAAGTGCATGGAAACATTCAAAGAACTGGGGGACCATTCCCAAGTCAGGAAGGGAAGTCACAGGGTGTATATTATTGCTATGGATACAGTATTTCCTACTATTTACAGCATATATTAGATGCCTTCTTATAGCATGAAGTACGTATTCTCATAGAGTAATACTGCTAGATATGTTACAGTTATGGCAGTAGGTCATATCCTACCTATATTAGTAAAAGCATAATACAATGGTACCTCGAGATACGAGTTTAATTCATTCCGTAACCTTGAGGCGTGGGAAATTATGAGACCCTCGAGTCAGGGTAAACTGGTGGGTTGTGTGCAGCAGGCCGATCCGCGCTATTACTCCTATTTCAAATGTTGCTCGTATTTCAAAGCAAAAATTGCTGGCTCGAAGGCTAGTATCTCAAAAATCTCGTATGTTAGGGCACTCGTATCTTGAGGTACTACTGTATACTAATTAGATCATGAGACCTTCCAGATGTCCTTCCAGACAAAGCCATGGTGGCAGGGCCAAGGCAGAGGCAGTTAAGGAGTCATTAGGCCAGGAGGGGAGGGCAGTTGGGAGTGATCAGGCAGGCGGGATAGGGGATGCAGTTGGGGGCAAGTAGGCCAGCAGGCAGAGTTGTTAGGGGAAATCAAGCAGGAGGCAGGTGAGCGGTTAGGAGCCAGTAGTCCCAGATTTCGAGAGGATTGTCCAACTACCAGTTTAGGCTTGATCCCACAGGGGTCCCAGATTAGAGAGGTTGCAGGCCAGGCTGAGGGACAACCCCTTTGTGCATGAATTTTGTGCACCAGGCCACTAGTATATTTATATTTGTATTGAATTCAGAGAGGAAGATAGAGGGAGAGTGAGAGATAGAAACAGTGACGAGAGAATTATTGATTAACTGCCTCCTGCACACCTCCTACTGGTTATCGAGCCTACCACCTGGGCATGTGCCCTGATTAGGAATTGAACTGTAATCTCCTGGTCCATAGGGTGAGGCAACCACTGAGCCATACTGGGTAGGAGGATATTGTCATTGTTTTCTTAGAGGATATTGTCATGGTCTCTGGAGTTTGGAAGACATTTGAAAAGAGATTGCTGCCTGCCTTTCAACTATTTAATTCTAAGGATATGGAAGGCTTCCAGCTACAGTTTAAAATAAGAAGTAAGGGTAGCAGAAAAGTAAGCTAAACTTCCATTGTTGGGCATACCAGTCATACAAAGCTTTCTTATGTACCAGATGGTTGCTGAAGAAGACAGGTGGTTCTAAACCATCTTGAAAGGCATTGTACCCATGAAAATAAACTATGTGGGATGAGAGATTCCAGCATTAAGTTGTTATAGAATATGCACTGCAGAAAGCAAGAACTGAGAGGATCAGATCATACAGGTTCATGGCTTAATGATTAAATTATGAACTATGAAGATTCCTTGGAAATTTCTAGGAATGTTTCACAAGTATATTATGTGACAGAAATAAATATTGAATTCTTGCCCCACAGAATAAGAATCACAAATATATTTTATCGGTATTTCTATGTTTCCTCTCATGCCTCTTGATTCTATTCTAAAATAACCAAAATTGATGATGCCTTCTTAGTTATAGGGGGCAGGTGAGGATATGTATTGGGGTGTAGGGAAGGCCAGGGGAGGTCAATAGGGAAAAAAAGAGACATATGTACTACTATTTGCTACTATTTGTAATACTTTAAACAATAATACATATATATATATATATATATCTAATAAAATCTATAAATATGGACTTTATGTTTTATTATAGATGTTTTGCTGGGAACAGTGTGCTTAAATGTCTAAAAATAAGTGGCAATGAAGTCCAGTAAACTATTTTGTACTTAAAAAACAAAACAAAGCAAAAAAACTGAAATGGTAATTTGATGGTATCAGCACTTTCCATGCAGAGTATAGATTTAGAGTAACTAGAAAACTTTAACAGTATAAAAGTCATATTTGATAATTCAGGCATCTGAGTTCCTCCTCCTGCCATAATTTCCCACTCTTTTTAGATGATCTGTATAACCATGATAAGTCTCCACTCAGTCTCTTTATTTACACACTGTCTTATTGATTAAAGACTCTGAAAAATATATTTTCTAAAAGTACAATTAATAATCCTATCTAATAAAAGAGAAATATGCAAATTGACCACACCTCTGCCACACTCACAAGTCACACCCTCCAACCAATCAGGAGAAAGTATGCAAATTAACCCAGCCATGGAGCCAACATGATGCTTGGGTTTTCTCTGTAAGGGAGGAAGCCAAACTTTTCACAAAACTGGGCAGACACAGGGCTCTACTCAAAGCCAGAAAGTTTCAATTATAGAAGATAAATAAATCCCAGATATCAGGGTCTTTACTTGGGTTACCAGTGGACATGGCTGGCCTTCAAACCACCACAGGCCCCTCACCCAGGTCATCCCACAACCAAACGAACCCCCACCATGATCCAGGGCACCCTTTAGGGCAAACTAGCTGGCCCTCACCCATGCAGCAGGCCTCTATCCTATCTAATAAAAGTGTAAAATGCAAATTGACCATCACTCCCACATACAAGATGGCTGCCTCCATGTGCATACACTGTGGCTGCCACAAGATGGCCAACAGAGTAGGGCAGTTGGGGGGACAAGGTCTGCAGAGATGGGTAGTTAGGGGTGACCAGGCCTGTAGGGGAGCAGTTAGGCATCAATCAGCCTGGCAGCAGAGTGGTTGCAGAGTGGTTAGGGGGTGATCAGTTTGGCAGACAGAATCAGTTAGGGACAATCAGGAAGTAAGGCATTCAGGCAGTTGGGGGCCAGCAGTCTAGAAATGTGAGAGAGATGCCCGGCTGCCTGGTAGGATTGAGCCTAAATGGGCAATTGGACATCCTTCGATGGGAGAGAGGGTACAGACTGGGCTGAGGGACACCCCCAGTGCATGATTTTGTGCACTGGACCTCTAGTCTATAATAATAAGAGGGTAATATGCTAATAAGACCAGACAGCTGAACAACCTTCTGGATGACCTTCCAGACAAAGCTGCAGCTGCAAGCACCAAGCCTCTTGCACAAATTTTGTGCATCAGGCCTCTATCTATATATACCATATTTTCTGATGTATAAGACAACTGGGCATATAAGACGATCCCCAAGTTTTCCAGTTAAAATGTATAACTTGTGATATACTCACCCTATAAGATGACACCCAGCATATAAGACGACCCCTGACTTTTGAGAAGATTTTCCTGGGTTTAAAAGTTTTCTTATACGCTGGAAAATGCGGTATATAAAAGCCTAACTGACTGACCCACCATTTGACTGCTCGACCAACAGCTATGACATGTATTGACCACCGGTTGGTAGACATTCAATGCACAGGCATGGAAACATGGAGCAGCTTAATGAATCTCAGAGGGAAGGGGGAAATGATTAACCAAAGATTTTATATGCATACTAGAGACCCAGTGCACAGATACATGTACTAGTCGGGTCCCTCGGCCTGGCCTGGGGATTGAGCCAAAATCAACAATCTGACATCCCCCATAGAATCCCAGATTGCGAGAGGGTGCAAGTCAGGCCAAGGGACCCCTACCCATGCAAGAATCTGTACACTGGGCCTCTAGTATTTTATAAACCTTTTGAGATTATATTTATCCAGAATGAAGACCTATAACTGAAACTACATGATGTCAAACTATATAGATACAAGAAAAAAAATAGGATAATAGAAAAATAAATACTATATTAATGTTCATATTACCTTTTTTTTCCCCTTAGACCCTGGATTTATTTGTCTAATTATTTAAAAGGTGGTGGAGTTTGAAAATTCACTTTACTAATCAGTTTTGTCAGGGATCAAGAAGTGCTGACCTTGTAAAGTCTCCCAAGACCCTGGGAAACATAACCATTTCCCAGTATTCTATAGAGAAGGCAAAATTGACCAGATTACCAATGGAAATGTGAGAGACACAAATAAATAAACAAACAAGGAAAAAACCTTAATATAGCTTTGAATATCCTTAGAAAATTTACTACTAATATTGATAGAGGGCAGACATATCTCTACATACTATCAAGAGATTTTAAAATTTATGTAGCATTTCTGCTTATGTTTCAGAATACTAATGCTATTGTTTTGGTAAATGTTTGAGCAGAAAATAATCATGCATCAATGAGTATTTATGAGATAACTACTCTTTGCCTCTGTTAAATCTGTAAATGACGGTTACATAATAGTACTCAGTAGACTTTTCTTCAAGAAGCCAACAATAAATGAAAAGGGAGATAACTTAAAAAATTGAAAACATATAAAATTAAAGATAAACATGAATTTTTCTTCAAAATTATGAACAGCAGATATTTATAGCATAAATTTTAGTATATAATATCATATGATACATAGAATATACTATAATGCACATATGTACATATATGCAATATGTTTTATCATACTTAAGCTAGTTGCTTTAGAATAAATATTGGTCAAGGATATACCATAAATCTTGCCAATTTTCTTCTTTATTTTCAAAGTATGTTATGTTAAGTGTATATAGGAGAATAGAAAAATAAATACTATTTCAATGTTCATATTATCAATAGAGGACATATTGACATATTGAATGAATAACCTGTTAGGATTTCTTTGGCAGTGGCTGGAATGAAATTGAAAAGGGATCTGAGAACAAGTTTTTGATGATCTTTTGACCATATGTAATGAAGGGTAAGCATGATTTAAATACATAAATATGCTGCAGTTGGATAAGCAACATAAAAATAAAAGATTAACATAAGTTTTAAAGGTTATCCATACTCTTATATTTACTACTTTTTATTCCATTATAGAAAGTTTTATTTGTGAACAAAGTATTGTAGAATATAATACCTTATTCAGAACATATATAGATTTCCATTTCTTTATTCCATGAAGTCACTGATGTTTTTCTCAAGGCATCTACTTTAACATCAGATATGTGAATTCTACTGAGTAATTGGTAAATATAAAGGAACAGGTATCCAATGCAATCAGTTACTGATGTCAAACAAAATATTTAGAGAAAAATTGAAGACTTGAAGACTATTTCAAATAATTTTAAGTATGAATACAGATTGTCAAATATACACTTGATTTTATATATATACATATATACACAAGTGTGTATATATATGTTTATTAATACACTAGAGGCCCAGTGCACAAAATTTGTGCACTTGGGCAGGGTCCCTCAGCTTGGCCTATGCCCTCTTGTGGCTCAGGGGCCCTTGAGGGATGTCCAGATTATGGCCTAAGCCAGTAGTTGGACATCCTTAGCATTGCCATGGAGGATGGAGAGGCTCCTGCCACTGCCACTGTGCTCACCAGACAGGAGCCCAGCTGCTAGCTGAGCCATGCTCTCCCTGTGGGAGTATATGGCCCATCAGGGGCAGCCCCTGTGTTCAGCTTCTGCTCCCTGGTGGTCAGTGCACACCATGCAAATGGTCATTCCACCATTCAGTCTAATTGTATATTATCCTTTTATTATATAGGATATTAACTCATAAAAATTATACTTTATTTTAAAGATTGGGTAGTAGTTCAAGAATACCTTAGAACAACACTATTAATCATAATTATTTTAAAAAGTATCATTTCAGAAATGCAAAATAAAACATATATCATATTTTCCTGCATATAAGATGACTGGGCGAATAAGATGACCCCCAACTTTTCCAGATAAAATATAGAGTTTGGGATATAATCGCCCTATAAGATGACCCCCAACTGCCGGAAACCTAATATTGTTGTCACTAAATGGATGTAAACAGGAGACCAGAAGGCTGGTCAATCTTAATTGCGCTGAAAGGTCAGAGCTAATCACTCACTGTTTAGTTGAAAACATCGTTAGCAGAAGCAGCCTCTACCTGTTTGTTTCATGTTAATTTCTGTTTTGTAATTTCCTGCCTAAAGGCTAGGGGTGTGTCCCAAAGCCTTAATAAAAGGGAGAAAAAGGCCAGAGCAAGTGGTAGTCCTTTCCACTAGACTAAGGAAGGCGCCCGCCTGGTCCCCCAATATCGCCAAATTAATATTTTCTAGTCTCTCTTTTTCATTCGCCTGAGGCCTCCTTCAGAACTTGAACCCTGAACCAGGAATCCTGAACCATATGGGATATGGAAAGGGGCTCCCACACCCAACTTTTGAGAAGATTTTCATGGGTTAAAAAGTCATCTAATACGTCAGAAAATACAGAAAGAGTTTAGAAACCCAAAATTTAAAGAATTGGACTTATAGAGCTAAGGCCTTTCTGCATAAATTTATACCTAAGTTATAAAACTATTTTCAAAACCTTGATTAACAAATGAATTATATACTATAGGCAGAATATCAGCTCATAACATATGATATTTACATGTTTGCTCTGTTTTTACTTTTATTTAAGTATTTATTCTTCTAGTTACATTTTTTAACTTTTAAAATGTGATCAACTTATAGAAAATTTAAAAAATCAGCAATATTTTCACTGTTGTGGTATTAATTTTGGTTACTTTCTCTGTAGTCTTTTTTTTTTCTTTTTTATTCAGGGGAGAGCACGAATGCAGTCCTCTACTACCACAAATTATGCAATCGAGTTTCCCACATTTGGGGAAATCTCAGGGGTCAGCACATCCGGAGTGCAATGGATAAGCCTCACCCTGGGAAAACCACCTTCGTGATCATGGTATCTCCCCTGCCAGGTAAGTATCTGTAGTCTTTTTTACATGTTTATTTTACATATTAACAACCACAATATATGGATCACTTTTTATTTTACTCCATTCACTTTTCATTATAGCAAAAGATTGACTATGATGCATTGTGTCCTTCATAATCATAATACTAAATGACTGAATAGATTAGTAATTATTTACATAATTACTTTCTAAATGAATAATTAGCTTGATTCACCATCAACCTGCCTGATCATGTATGATCTCATTTGATTAAAGCAGAATCTGGCCTTGGGTTATATAAAAATTTTGTAGGACTTATGTTAAAACATCACCTAGCTCAAGGATTTAAAAATCTGGCTCTAGGATTATTAAGACATAGGGCCTTATTACTAAGTTTATGAATGTGGACCTTGAACATGTCTAAAGCTTGGCATTGCAATACATATAGTTGGAAAATGGCAACTATTTGAGTATGAAAATAATACTATACATTATGGCACTGGGATTTTAAGTGTAACCTCTAAATACCAGAAAGTTGGATTTATATATTGGTTGTCCTACTTACTGATTTTAATACACTGAATAAGTAATTTTACCTTCCAGAGCCTCAGTTTTCTCATCTATAAGATTAGAATAATAAAATAACTAATATGGTGAGGTTTTGTTTTCATCAAATGGTATAAATTCTGTAAGGCAATCAGAGTGACTGACATGGTAAAAACACACCAGATCTTAGCAGGTTATATTAGGAAGAATAGTTGTGGAGGTAAAATTCAATAAATGTTAGATTTTTTAATATGTTTTTGCATTTCTCAATAATACACATAGTAATTTCTAAATTTTTATTTTATATTTTTTGAGAATTGATTGTGTCTTCAATTATTCTCATTTACATTACTATATGCTACATAACAATATTTTAACAGGATATATATATATATATATATATATATGTTAAATTTTATTCTTTCATAGCTGCTGACAGAATGATATCAATTTGAGATCAAATCAAGCAATAAAAATGAATTGACTAAAATTAAATATGCAATGGCTAAATTTACAGAACTATTTTTAAATCCCTAGTTTAATACATCTTTTATAACATATATATGTTAAAACATTGACAAATGATTATGAAAATAGTTGCAGAAAATGAGCATTATCTTATTTCTAACAAATTGTTATGATTAATCTCATGTTTGCTTATAAGGCTTATTATGTCTTCATTATTCAACACATATATTCACAGACTAAACTTTGTCAGTTGATATCCAAATCTTAAGATGAGACCCAAAATTATATCACAACTGTACATGAACATTTATAATAGAATATCACTCAATATGTGAATTCTGAATAATGATTTATGTGAGTGCTAGCCTTTAAATTGGTGTTCATGCCCTCATTCCCAAAGATATCAGTATTTACTAAACTTTTGTAAGTGCAATCTTTTAGCAGATTTAAGTGAAACTTTCAGACAGTTTTCTGTTTCCTCCTTTATGCTCTCCTATCACCCTATTTATAGCTCTTTTATAACACTGTCCACATTTTTTTTTACACTTGTATCTTCCCTGGTACACTCGGATCCTGGAGGTCAGTTCCTGTCTCTTCACATGTATAGCCTCTTTGAAAATTGAATAATCATTGATTGAACCACTGACCACTGAGATGGCATATACAGAAGTTCCTCTTATTAGCAACAGTTTAGGGTGAAAGTCTGTTCATGTGCCTGAGCCTAAAGTAAACTCTATAAGAGACCAGTGAGAGAATTTTAGCTCTGATGACATGTGTCTCAATATTTTGCTTATTTTAATTTTCTTCCTCATTTATTTGTATTTATAATAATCTCTCTTATTGTACTTTCTATATGGAAAGTAAAACTCGAACCAAAACAAATAAAAGAAACGTCTATAGTCAAACTAAAATAACCATGCTTAACTAATGTGCTTTTTATAAATGTCAGAACTGATTTAACTTGGCCTGAGGTAAAGCTTTTTTTTTTTTAAGTCTATAAAATTCTAAGGATAAATGTATACAATTAGAGGAGAGTGTATTATCTGAAAACTTGGTAGAAAATGCAGTATTTTTCTTTATTATAACTAGTTACTGTAAATGTAGGTAACAAAAAAAATTTGGTAAGTTTTTTACATTGTTAATGACTTGTGGGATAGCTGAGAAAAAAATACAGATAGTGAGTCTAACAACATATATAAGGTTAAATCTAATTTCATTACAAAATGATCAAATTCCTTTCATCTAAGTAAGAGACACTTTTCAAAGAGGACATCTTTGGGGCATAGAGTGTAAAGCAACACTAGAGTAATAACAGAACCATAATATGTTTTTATTGCTTGAGTTTTTACAAACAATTTTTGGTGAACACCATCATAATATCATCATTATTAACTAAAATGTAGCATTTTACCATGACAGCAAGAACCCCTGATAGCAAAGCTGTTAAACTATAAGTTTTACTAGTGTTCAATTTGACTAACAAGCCACTTTAAATTGCTTTCTAATATCTATGTTACACCAGCAATTTTTTTTCATTCAGTCTTGGGATGTTGTAGAGAACTATTTGTCAGTTATCAAGATTCTCTTTTTATTCTTCATAGGAAATGAAAGATTGTAACCTAGAAAATATTAGTTCCAAAACCTCTGTTATTTATGTTTGTGTAAGTACATTATATATATGCACATATATATAGTTCACATTCCTTTGAGAAATATGTAAAGAATCACAATCTTAAAATGTATCTTTTTAAATTTATTTATTAAGATATTACATATATGTCCTTATTCCCCTATTACTCTCCATCCTGCAACTCATGCTCTCACTCCCCTGTTGTCTCTGTCCATTGGTTAGGCTTATATGCATGCATACAAGTCTTTTGGTTGATCTCTCTCCCTTACCTCCACCCTTCCCTACCTTCCCTCTGAGGTTTGATGGTCTAAAATATATCTTGAATGAAGCCAATATAAGCTTTCTATCATATAAAGTAATAAATCCCTAACTTTGAAAACTGATAAGTTCTCTAAAATTACTTGGAATTATATTTTTGTTATGATTACAAGTTAAGTATTATTATTATTAATTCAGAAAATATTGCTACTGATTATCATTTATACGGGGTTAAAAATTAATGACTATTTTTATGTTTAAAGCCTTTGCTACATGTCTTCTTTGTTGAGTAGGTGTGCACTGTACAATTGAAAATGCAATGTTTGCATTCTGAACAATTCTAAAATGTAAACTCCATTCCTTAATATGGATGTGTGTTAAGTGACACTAGGTATGCATGTCTATGATTCATCTTACTGAGCTGTTCCCCTTGCCCAGGATGATGTACTGTCACTGTCCTGTTCATTTAGAATGTTGTAGTCATAAGGGTTTTGTGATTAGGCAACACTGTAAATCAATGTTATTGGACTATATTTTCAAACAAAACATTTCAGAGACAGTCATCCCACATTCCATCCTCAGAGCACAACCCTTGCATGAAGGTCAAATAAAGTTGACATCAGCTTATGAATTAGTTTATTGAAAGAGCAAATTAAATCAACAATTTGGAATACCTTAATAAGAAGTTTAATGTATTCATGCTTCTTTCTATAATGCCTAATAGTTTAAGAGCTCTGCTAGCACAATAAAACAAATAACATTAGAGGGACGGATAAGTACTTGAGGGTGCCTTTTCTGAAGAAGTGTAGGAAATATTCAGAACTGTGATGGGTACATATTATGTCTTTAGAAATATGTGATATTATTAACAATGTCGCAATTTACTTCAAAATAAACATGATTCACTTATGATCACTTATTACTAACTGAATTTGTATTTATGGTTTTTTACAGAGAAATGTAATCTGTTTCAGAACAAGCTGGCCTCTGTTCTTTTTTCTCTCTTTTCTTTGTGTGCTTTTTTTTTTAAATGTCAAAAAGTCTCTTACATTGACCTAAACAATATTGTTTATGTTTATTTTTGCAACAATTTGTTATGATGGAGATTTCAAGGAGTAGCTATCAAACATTCTCATTTAATATTCCATAAATTTGTATGCTATATTTTCATTTTCTCTATGCATAAGGCTTTCAAGGGAGGCCATATACTATAAAAGAATATACCCAAATCCGTAATCTATGACTTTCTTACAATAATTAATTAATGTGAATTAATAGGAAAACTAAATTTAGTTCTTTTGAAAGGTAGGAGTCATCCTTGAATATAGTTTGGGCTTTATAGACATTAACCTAGATGTTTTTTCTAAAGAGTAGAAATATATTTTTTGCATAAGGTGTTGAAATATAAGTGAATAAGACCTTTCTGAATTCCTGTTTGTATCTCTTCATGTTGATAGCAAATTTGCAAGATTTTAAAACAGAATTTAAAGTTACAATGTCATCAAATAAAAATAGCAATAAAAATATCACCTTACTATTCTACAGAAAATTTCTCTTAATAAAATGAATAACCTGAAAAAATTAATAAATGTGCAGTAATTTGGCAGGTAAAATAAATTAATTTTATAAAGAAATTTGCAATGTGCCACAGGTAGACTAATTTATCTTAAACCCAAGCCCATATTTTACACCATGATGACATCCATCCATTTTATATTCTGCTACAGCACTTAAGAAGGGGAGTGCTACACTCATTCATCATCTAGTACCATAATCTTACTTCCCGGTTATGCTTCTTGGGGTCTCAGTCAAGAGTAACAGTGGGTTAACATCAGAGTTTTAATTAAAGAGCAATACATATGAGTGCTCTGATGGAAGTAAGTCTGTGTTCCTCACATTTTAAAGTAAATTAGGTGAAAGCATGATCTTAATTAATGTTTGCTGGCCATAAATATTCTAGTCTTTATGTTGGAATATTCACCAAATTTTATCCTTTGCTGTTGAATGCTGTTTGAAATTGGTGGCAGTGATGGTGGGGAGATGCAGACTACATAAAAACAGACTACATAGAAACAACAACAATAAACTAATTAAAGAGATAAAATGTAACTTGTCTATCTGCAGGTTTCTTTAAAGTATGTTACAACCCTTTTAGTTTACTTTTTTACAATTACGGTAAGGATGCCATTCTCACAGTGTATTTTACATCAGTTCATTGCTATGCAGCACAACCACTTCTGAAGGTAATGCTCACTTCACAGATGAAGAAAGCAAAGAATAAAGGGACCTGCTCTCTTGCCTAGGGTTACATTATAAGTTAGTGGCAAAATGTGTATTAAAATTCAGGTCTCCAGAGCCTCTGTGTTTTAATTAGCTTAATAATCCATGCTAACTTTCATGATTGTTAGGGCTTAGGTTTTGGTATTCTTTAACATTATTCTCAACACTATGAAAAATGCCTGCCCTTCATAAGGTTAACGCAAGCTAGGAGTTAACCCAATTATGCAAACCCTAATCTTTATAACTTATCTAGCCCCAGGATGCTCAGTGTTGTGTGAGCATGTATTTTATTTCTTATTCAAAAGAGCTTTCACCTACCTCTATGAGCACTTTCTTGTACACCATTAACAACAAAAACAAAACCATTAATTGAATGCTACCATATTTAAACTTATAATGAAGATATAATTATCTTGGCTATATTATTAAAGAAATTAATGTTCAGTGACTTGTCCATGGCTGCATAGCCAATAAGAATTAGAATGGGAATTTAATTCTGAGATTTATTCCAAGTATCACAACATGGGATCTTTGTGTATAAGGTTTATTGTTAAAAATAATGTGATGTTGCCATAATGGTTAGGCTTAACCAGTTTGGCTCAGTGGATAGAGTATCGGCCTGCAGACAGAAGGGTCCCAAGGTTCAATTCCAGTCAAGGGTATGTACTTTGGTTGTGGGCACATCCCCAGTGAGGAGTGTGCAGGCAGCAACTGATCGATCTCTCATCAATGTTTCTAACTTTATATCCTCCTCCCTTACTGTCTGTAAAAAAATCAATAAAATATATTTAATAATAATAATAATAATTAACGTTATTGGAAAAATTAAATCAATAAGTGGATTTTAAAATGTATAAATGATAGCAAATTTATTTATATATAATTTTTCACTAAACCCATCATCAGTTAGTCATGATTTCTATTCTATATTTTATCCATTCCTTCATTTACTTATTCAGTTAGTAATTTGAAAAATATTTAGCTAATTTGTGGTGGATCCAGCCATGGGAAATTATTTTAGGTTATATTATTATGGTGTTTTTTTTAACATGTCAAAGAAGATAAAGTGAATTAACTTTATGTGGAGTGGTCAATAAAAACTTATCCTCCCAGGAGATATTGTATTTAAACTGAATGTTAAGGAAAGAGATAGGATTACCATAACAAGAGTGAGAGTAAAATATTCTAGCAGGGAGAAACCTAGGCTAAACCTTTATCACTATTAAGCTTATACTCTGGAGGAGGAGACAAACAAAAAACAAAATAAATAAGTAAAAGGTATAAATATAGTATTATTCACAGAAGAGCCAAGGAACTCTAGAAGTTAGGAGATGTAGGGAAGCCATTTGTTGAGGTAGGATGCCATAGAAAATCTTACTGAAGAAGGGACATGAATATATCTACACACAATAAGCTAGGACGCCCAGAGGTCATCTAGGGGGAGATATCTCAGGCAGAGGGGACATCAGACACCAAAGCCCTCAAGTAGAAGTGCACTTGGTGTGATGAAGAAGCCATTAAAGGGTTTTAAGTGAGGTTGTGGCAGTTTGGTTTGATTAGTAGCTAAGAAGAAAACCTTTGTGGGATTTGGAGAATGGAGGGAAAAGCTCAAGAATGGAGTAGAAATGTAGTGAAGATGATTTTGTACAATTCAGAGTGAGAGATGATTATGACCAGAACAATGATGGTAGAATCTGAAACAGAGTACTGTGCTATCTTTTAGAGGTGCTATCAACAGGCCATACTTTATGATTAGTTATGGTGAGTTAATGAAGAAGATAATTCGCATAACTAATTTTTTACCAATGTGTGGACTGCCTTTTACTGAATGAAGACTTGACTTTGAGTTTGAGGAAGTAATAAAATTTGAGATGTTTGTAAAATTTTAAGAGATTTTGAGTAGACAGTTAAGATAGTACTGACAACAAAATATGTTTTGTCAGCATCAAATTATATTGAATTAAATTACTAGGTTATCCATTTCTTATAACTTGACTCAGCACAAGCTTAAATATTTGATACAAAACATTTATAAATTAAACTTAAATGTGAAATTGATTGATTTTTAATCAATTTTGTCAGAAGCTCAACACTAATTTCTAATTTGAATACCAATATAACCATCATCGGAATTTGTAAAGAAATATCACCAAGAAACTACTAAAAACTGAAAATGAATAATAAGCTTTATTTAAGTCGTATCTAACTTTTGCTTGGTTACTATGCTCCATATGTTTTCTAAGACATGAACTTGAACTCATTGACAAGTGTAATCTAAAGTCCAAGATGACAAAAGGAGATAGTTGGAATGACATAAAGATGTATTATATGTTACAACTTAGAACTGTTCTTTGAAATATGAAGATATTTTTTTGTGTGTCAGGTATAGTGTTTTTAAAATGATGCATTGCATGTCTTTCTAGTTAATCTCAGGTGCCACCACCACTCTCTATTGTCTTCACCATTATACTATTTGTCTGGTACTTAAAAACATTTTTTTTTTATTGATTGAAATAAAAGGAAAGGAAGGGAGAGGGAGAGAGAAATAGAAACAACAATGCTGAAAGATAATCATTGCCTGCCTCCTATTGAAGACTGAGCCCTCACGTAGGCATGTGCCATGACTGGCAATTGAATTGTGACCTTCTGATTCATAGGTTGATGCTCAACCACTGAGAAACACCATATTAACCTGCTACAGATACCTTTTTATCTTTATTGATTAAGGTATTACATATGTATCCTTATCCTCCCATTGCCCTCTGTGCCCCCTCACTTGTGCCCTCACCTCTCTACTGTCTGTGTGCATTGGTTAGGCTTATATCCATGCATATAAGTCCTTTCATTGATCTCTCTCCCTTACCCCCACCCTTGTCTACCCTCTCTCTGAGTTTTGACTGGCTGATAGATTCTTTTCTGTCTCTGGATCTATTTTTGTTCGTCACTTTATGTTGTACATTATATTCCAAAAATGAGTGTGAGATCATGTGATATTTATCTTTCTCTGACTGGCTTATTTTGCTTAGCATAATACTCTCCAGTGTCATCCATGCTGGTGCAAATAGTAAGGATTCCTTCTTTTCTATCATAGTGTAGTATACCATTGTGTAGATGTACCAGAGTTTTTTTTAATTTACTCATCTGCTAATGGGCACTTAGGCTGTTTCCAAATCTTAGCAATTGTATTAAATTGTGCTGCTATGAGCATATGGGTGCATTTATCCTTTCTGATTGGTATTTCTAGTTTCTTGGGATATTTTCCTAGAAGTGGGATCACTGGGTCACTGTCTTTATGTTAACACTAACTAACAAAGTACTCTGCCTACTGATTCTTTCAAATGAGCCCTTATACAGTTTCTTTTGCTGAATAATACTTAGTTGTCTCCAACAGTCAATTCTGAAAGATTTATAAGAAATATACCTGTAGATCCTCCAAGATAATCAGGGTAAGAAGATTGTTGAGGTTATTATATATCAAACAGTATTTCTTTTATGAAATGACTAGATGCCTGGTGCACAAAATTCATGCACGCAGGGAAGGGGATGCCTCAGCCTGGCCTGTACCCTCTTACAATTCAAAGCCCTCAGAGGATGCCCAACTTATGTCCTACAGGGAGTGGGCCTGATCCTGCCACCACCACTGTGCTCACCAGCCATAATCCTGACTTCTGGCTGAGCAGCACTCCCACTATGGGAGTGCACTGACCATCAGGGGGCCAGCTCCTGCGTTGAGTTGGATCAGGCTGAAACCAGCTCTCTAATATTCCCTGAGGGGTCCAGGGAGGGACACAGGAAGTTGGCCAGTTGCAGAAGGATTGTGGAAGGACTCTAGAGCATGTCTGGCCTGTCTTGCTCAGTTCCAATCAGCCAGACCCCAGCATCAAGCTAACCTACCAGTTGGAGCATCTGCCCTGGTGGTCAGTGTACATCGTAATGAGCAGCTGAGTGGCCTTAACATATCATTATCATATTACCCTTTGATTGGTTGAATGGACAACTAGACGACTGGACATCCAGACATATAGCATATTAGGCTTTTATTATATAGGACTAGAGGTCTGATGAACGAAATTCATGCAAAGGGCTTGGCCCTTAGAGCTTCAGCTTCGTCTGGAAGGTCAACTGGAAGATTGTTCAGTCGTCTGGTCTAATTAGTATATTGTGCTTTTATTATCCTACTAGAGGCCTGCTGCACAAAATCTGAGCATGGGGGTGGTCCCTCAGGCCAACCTGCACCCTCTTGCAATATTGGACCCCTCAGGGATGTCCAACTGCTGGTATAGGCCCAATACCATATTGGGCCTAAAGCAGTAGTTGGACATTACTCTCACAATCTGGGATCTCTGGCTCCTAACTCCTAGCCTATCTTCCTGATCACCTCTAACTACTCATCTGCCTGACTGATTGCCCCTAACTGCTCTGTCTTCCTGCCTGATCTCCCCCAATTGCCTCTGCCTTGGTCCCGTTACAACAACTTCATACAGAAGGATGTCCAGAATGATATCTGGATGGTTGTTCAACTGTCTGGTCTAATTAGCATATTATGCTTTTATTATTATAGGTACTAGCAAAATTGATTTTAAAACATTTCTCAAATACATTCTTTAGAATGTTGTTTGTTTTTTTGTTTACATACATGTTGAAGAAATCTCAAACATTCCTTTTAAATGAACTCAGTGAAATTTACTGACCACCTCCTATATGGAAGACATTTTGCTTGCCCTGTGAAACTTCTTTGAATCTGGTTTCGAACAGAAGTGTTTTTTCTAATTGTCCTGTTATAAATAACACTAGATTCGTGCACCAGTAGGGTCCCTCGGCATGGCTTGCACCCTCTTGCAACCCAGGACACCTTTGGGGATGCCAGACTGCCAGTTTCAGCCCGATTCCCACAGGTCTAGCTAAAGGACCTCACAGGTACACAAAACCACGTACTGGGCCTTTAGTATGCATGTAAGATCTTTGGTTAATGTCTTCCTGCCCTCCCTCTCCCCCTTTCCTCTCTGAGAGTCATCAACCTGTTACATGTTTCCATGCCTATGCATTAGTGTCTGTCCCCTGGTGGTCATTTTGTGTCATAGCTACTGGTTGAATGGTCAAACAGTCAGACAGTCACTTAGACTTTTATATATATAGATAATAAAGAGGTAATATGCAAACTGACTCTCATGACCTTGTATCACAAGATAACTATCCCCATATTGTCACAAGATGGCCACCACAAGCTGGCCCCACCCACATTGTCACAAGATGGAGGGCAGGGGGCAACCAGGCCTTCAGGGGAGGGAAGTTGGGGGTGATTGGGCTGGAAGGGGAGAGTTAGGTGTCAGTCATGCAGGCAGGGGGACAGTTAGAGGGCTTTCAGAATGGCAGACAGAGTAGTTAGGGGCAATCAGGCAGGCAGGCAGGTGAATGATTAAGAGCCAGTAGTCCCGAATTATGGGAGGGATGTCTGACTGCCAGTTGTCAGATATCCCCCAAGGGGTCCCAGATTGGAGAAGGTGCAGGCTGGGCTGAGGAACAACCCCACGCCCCCAGTGCAATAATTTTGTGCACTGTGTTTCTAGTTATAAATAATAAAAATCTTTATTTCTAATATTATTATTTTAAAAAATGTTTTATTGATTTCAGATAGAGGAAGGGACAGAGATTGATTGAGACATCAATGATGAGAGAAATTGATCAGCTACCTCCTGCATATACCCTACTGGAGATCAAACCCACAACTTGGGCATGTGCCCTGACCAGGAATTGAACCATGACCACCTGGTATCTGGATCAACACCTAACTACTGGACCACACTGGCTAGATTATTTCTAAAATTATTGAATTAAGTTATTGCTCTAATTAATTGACTCATTTTCACCTCAGGATAGTGTCATTTTAATAACTGATTTCACTATGCAATTTATTCTAACTTCTTGAAAACTTACCTCCATGTAAACTACTTAAGGTCATATATATATTAGAAGCCTGGTGCACAAAAAGTCATTCACTTTGGGGAGTCCTTCATCCCAGCCTGCACCCTCTCACAATCTGGGACCCTTCAGGTATGGTCCTTAGGCCTGACGTGAAATCAGGGACTATAGAGGCCTTCATTCCCTGTGCTGCAGGCAGCTGGACTACCCCCACTGCTGCCACTGCTTTCCATCTATGTAGCACTGCTCCTTCCTCCCCTGCCACCAGTGGTCTCCCTCTGCAGGCGACAGGCTGGGGTGCATAGCTTGACTGGCCTGGGCCTCCCTCTTTCTTTGCTGGGGGAAGTGGGGCCAGCCCTGCAAGGGGTTTTCTGCCTACTTAATCACCCCTAACCACTGGTCTGCCTACCTGATCACCCATAACCAAGCAACCTGCCTGCCTGATTGCCCCTAACTGCTTGCTTGGTGGGTAGGCCAGCCTGGCAAGGGGCCATCTGTCTACCTGATCATCCCTAACTGCTGGCCTGCCCACATGACCACTGGTCTATCTATCTGATCATCCCTAACTGCTGGTGTGCCTACCTGATCACCCCTAACCACTCTGCCTGCCTGCCTGATTGCCCCTAACACTTGCTTGGGGGCAGGGCCAGCCCAGTGAGGTGCCATCTGCCTACCTGATCTCCTGTAACCACTTGCCTGCCTAACTGATCAACCCTAATCTCTGGTCTGCCTATATGATCATCCCTCACCACTCTGACTGCCTGCCTGATTGCCCTTTATTGCTTGCTTGGGAGCAAGTCCAACACTCACTTCTGGTTGGTCAGCCTCTGGTCATTACTGGTTGTTACTACCCAGGATTTTTATATATTAAGACTAGAGGCCTGATGCATGCAATTCATGCAAGAGTAGGCTTTCCTTCCTTTGGCTGCTGGCACCTGGGACCTGGGCTTCCCTCTGGCACCCGAGAACCTGGGCTTGCCTCTGGCTGCCAACAGGCACCTGGGACCCCAGCTTCCCTCACAGCTCTGGCTGCATCTGGAAAGACATCTGGTCTAATTAGCATATTATGCTTTATATATATTAGAGACCTGATGCACAAAGGTTAGTGCAAGAATGGGCTTTCCTTTCCCTGGCTGCTGGCACCACCTTTGCTCTAGCCAGAGCCCCCTTTCTACCTTTGCTCTGGGCCTGGAGCAGCCTTTCTGCCTTCCCATGCTGCCCAGAGGCCTGGAGCTGCTTGTGCAGTGCGGAACACCTATGTTATCACCATAGCAACGACAGAAGCATCCCGCCCTGTCCCTGGCAGCTTGGCACCTGTGTATGCAAATTAACCCACCACCTTTGGTTAATTTGGAAACTCACTCCTGATTGCCAGATGGGCATCATGAAGGTACAATTCACATCTTTCTCTTTTATTAGGGTAGATATATCTTTGCCCCCCAATTTCTGGCACAAAACTCCTAAAACACTTATAATTTACTGAGTGAAAAGAGGACTAAGAGTATCTTTTGTTGTAATATTCTCTTAAAATGTCATGTATGATAACAATGTTTCCTGTTCTGATGAGGTGACTTTGGTGGGCTCCCAGATGGCTTCTGGGTTAGTCACCAGAAAGATCGAGCCATGCTTAAAAACTTGGGACCTCTAGCCCCACTTGCCATCCTCCAGAAAAGAGGTATAACTGGGGTTAGTGATTGATCGTGCCTATGTGATGACATCTATAAAAATTACCAAAGTATGGAATTTGATGAACAAACTCACATGCCAGGATGGTAATATACCCCAACTACCAGGTAATAGAAGCTCCTGCTCTCAAGACCCTTTTGGACCTCTTCTTATGCATGTCTTTATCTGACTGTTCATCTGTGTTTTTGTCACATCCTTTATTATATAATAAACTGGTAAATATAAGTAAGTGATTCCCTGAGTTTTGTTAATTATCAAATTATCAAACCTAAGGAGGGTGGCCTTGGGAACCTTTGATTTATAGCTGGTTAGTCAGAAGCACAGATGTCAACCTGGGGTTATGACTAATGTGTAAGGTGGAGTGATATGAAGTCTTATGGGACTGAGCCCTTAACCTCTGGGGGTCTTTGCTAACTCCAGTTAGAGTCAAATTTGGATTGAATTGTAGGACATCCAATTGGTGTCATGGTGAACTGCTTGATGTGGGGAAAATCCACACATCTTGTGTCAGAGTGAAGTGCAGTGATAGTAATAGGAGAAACATATGGGAGCTTTCCTGAACAGTCAAGAATGGTAAATATCAGGATGCTGTAGAGGTGGCATTCCATGACCCCCATTGACCCTCATCCTTGTACATATTTTTTTATATATTTGTATATGGATGGATTATCTTAATGGGTTGACTTAATCATATGAGTCTTTTAATATGGATCTAGAGGTCAGAGATGAAGGACATCAAACACAAAATTAGTGAAAGGGATTCAATTTGATTTAGAGTCTCTGTTCTGGTTTTGAAGATGGGTGGGGCCATGTGACAAGGAATATAGGTGGACTCTAGGAGCTAAAAACAGCCCCCAGCAAGAAAATGGGTACCTTCATTCTATATCTGCAAGAAACTAAATTTTTCCAAAAAGTAATTAAACTTGAAAGTACATTTCTCTCCCTCCCTCCTGGAAATTCCAGAAATGAACAAATCCTGGCCAACACTTTGATTTTGTCTTGTAAGACCTGATCAGAAACCTAGCCACACTATGCCTGGCCTCTGACCTAAAGAACTATGAGCTAATAAGTGGGTGTTGTTTTAAGCCACTGAGTTTGGGATAATTTGTTATGCAGCAAAATAAAACAAATATAGACTATTATGTCAAGAGCTGTAAAAGATCTGAAAGTTTACTCTACTTGCTTCCTCAAATGTAACATGCTAGTGTTTTGTACGTACTGGTAGGAGAGATAAGACTCATTGTCCACTGACACATGGCTTTTCTATTTGCAGCAAAAGCAGAAGCCAGAGTATCATAATCTGTGTGGGTTGCCCGAACTGCACGATTCCCACAGGGTGATGCAGAGAAGGCCAGGTGATTGAAGCTCTCTGCACATACAAGGAGTTCTGTTATAAGAAGGGAACCTCCAGAATAAGAAACAAAATATTTTATTGGCAGTAAACCTGCTTGACCCATGCTCAGAGTGAGATGTGATCTTTATTAAACTGAATACTATTTAAACTTGCATCTTTTCTCCAAAGGAAATCACTATATCTATTTTCTAAGTTTGCTTCCTACACAAAGACTATCACTGATGAACAGAAACATGAGAACTGTCCTCCAATATCTTAGACCTACCCTTTCTTCCTTGGATGATGGTAGTTATCCAAAATATAGCATGCATTCCATTAGAAAAAAGATACAGTAAAGAGTGTTTTTCAACAAAGTACTATAGGTGAATATCTCCAAATTATATAAGACTTCAATTTTTATATAAAACAAATGAACTATTCTGGCTTATAAAAATGTATCAACTACTTTTTGTATATGTGTATAGATGCATAGTTTGTTTTAATTACCCTTTTTCTTATCTCAAGTTTACATTTCTAACTTTGCTATCCTCTCCTCTTTCATTATTTCTAGTTCATATTCTCATTTTAAAATGAGAATAGAATTGTTTTTAAGCTAAGTCAACTAAAACAGAATCATTTGGTAAGAAATAGATGAACAAGCAGAAAATATATTTTTGCAAGGCCTGTGATTGCCTATGGGGCTGGGCTCAGACTGAATTAATAGAAATTCCCAATATTTTTAAGGGCGTTGTCAAGGGATGTGTGCTACAAATACAATTGTTTAAGGCCCTGGCCAGCAAACTGTGGCTTGTGAGCCACATATGGCTCCTTGGCCCCTTGAGAGTGGCTCTTCCACAAAATACCACGGCCCTGGGCTAGTCTATTTTGAAGAAGTGGCATTAGAAGAAGTTTAAGTTTAAAAAAAATTGGCTCTCAAAAGAAATTTCAATTGTTGTACTGTTGGTATTTGGCTCTGTTGATGAGTTTGCCAACCACTGGTTTAAGGAATAGTAGATAATTTGAATATTACCATGATCAATTCCAGACCTCTGAGTAATCTTTATATCTGATCAGGGTTCAGAGGCACACAAAATACAATTTAAAGAAAGAGGTGCTCTTTTTGTGCTGGTTGGACAAATTGAGTTTTCAAACCCACCCCTCAACCAATTGCTGTGGAAAGAATTGGGCCTCTTCACATAATCCTAAATTACTATGTATCCAGGAGCCAGCCTTCACAGCAGATGGGATGAAATTAGCTGATAAATTTAGACCCAGCAGGGATTCACTCTGGATCTGGATCCCACTCAAATCTCACTGACTGCTGAGTGGGGAGAGGGAACAACGTGGAAAGGATGCAGAAACACAATGTATGCAACTTCTGTGAGAATCAAGGCAGAGGCTATTAGCCTGATGTCATACAGCAAAAATTGAGGCTCAATTTGATCTCAGTCTTATGATAGTGCAATGTCAGATTTTGAAACCAGTTACCTAACCTCAGATTTATTGTTCCTGTCCCTATTTTCTATTCTCTTGTGATGTATTGAATGAATTCATCTAATTTGTTAATGAAAGTATGGCTTGAAAGATGAAAAAAAAGAGATGATAAATAGGCTCCTTACAGGGGCAAAAATAAAGAAAAGAAACTTTCATAGAGGAAAACACCTAGAAAGAGGAACCCTGGCTTGGATTTAGTGAGATAATGTTTGACTTCTACATGAATTTGCCTAGGTCAAGACCTTCAAGTACTCAAAAGCCAGCAACTCAGTGGTCAATTGCAAAATCTGTGCCATGAGAGCACTTTCGCAGATTCACTGTCCCACTGAGACACTTCACAAAACAGCTCAGACTAAAACAAAGAAAACAAATTCCCAGGAAAACCTAACTGAAAGGTCACAGAAAGGAGAAGCAAAACTCATTAATTTTTTTCAGGGCCTGAGGGTTCATTCTTTAAAATCTGTGCCACGTTGACACGTGCAGTTTGCATGATGATTTTCTTTTGTACCAAAGCACACCCACTCCAGGTTGCAATACCCTGACGCCTGACTGCTCTTTGCCTTCTTGTCCTGGGCTTAGCTGAGGTTACCTTGAAAATTCAGGAAAACTTTTCTATGTGAATTATGGAGGATGGACCTGCCTTATGACAGATTTTGCTCCATAAATAATGTTAGAGTCATTTCCTGTTGGAATTGTGTGTAAATAAGTGGAAACATTTACATTGATTGTGAATTATTTTATTTCTGAAGACCACTCCTTTTAAAGTGAAGATACGTGGGTGCTATTGCCCACTCCCCTCTTCCCCGGCCAAAAAAAATGCATCAAGGTAAAAGAAAATGAATAATAATCCCCACATCATACCTATAAATTTAAGAGTTGATATAAGCCAGAAAAAATTGAAGGTATATATAACCTGCTTAAAACCAGTTTTCTTTTCTTATTTTCTAATAAGAAATTGCATAAAGAGAAGAGTTAGAAGCCTATTAAAGAAAATTTGTCACTACCTATGTTCCACTTGATATTGGACATCTGTTTAAGTTTATGAAGCAGATTAGAGAGATCTGGAAAACAATTTCTCATGAGAGTCAGTTCTTTCAAAGTGTTTGTACTTTGCGTGTGTGTGTGTGTGTTTGAGAAACAAGTTTTGCATTAAATAAAGATAATTATACTTTATATGAATAGTTATGTATTTAAAAATCTTCACAGAGTATATTATTATTATATACTAGTGGTTCAGTACCTGAAATTCATGTACATTAACAGGGAATTCATTAGAGGAAATATTTTTTTAATACATTTTTAAAATATATTTTATTGATCTTTTACAGAGACGAATGGAGAGGGATAGAGAGTAAGAAACATCCATGAGAGAGGCGCATCAATCAGCTGCCTCTCGAACGCCTCCTTCTGGGAATGTGCCAGCAACCAAGGTACATTTTCTTGACTGGAATCAAACCTGGCACCTTTCAGTCCGCAGACCGACGTTCTATCCACTGAGCCAAACCAGTTTCGGCTAGAGGAAATATTTTAATATTGCTATTTGCCAGGGACACAGGCAGGCAGCTTCACCTCATCACGGGGTGGGGATGCATGCAGGCAGCTTCACCTCAGCACAGGGTGGGGATACATGCAGGCAGTTTCCAGACTGAGCAGTGCTGTGGGCCTGCACATGCCTGCACTGGTGACTGCTTTCCTCAGGAGACGCTCCTGGGATGCACCCGATTTGTCGTGACTATTACACACCTGACCAGTTTTGACTGTTATGGCATCAGGGCTAATTAGCATGTCTCTCTATTTTTATACTTGAGGCTCAGTGCAAGAAATTTGTGCGTGGGAGTGTGTCCATCAGTCCAGCCTGCACCCTCTCTAATCTGGGACCCATTGAGGGATGTCTGACTGCCCTCTCACAATCCAGGACTTCTGGCTCCCAACTGTTTGCCTGCTTGCCTTCCTAATTTCTCCTAACCCCTCTCCTGCCAGCCTGATTAATGCCTAACTGCTACCCTGCCAGCCTGTTTGCCCCCAACTGTTCTCCACTGCAGGTCTGGGTCCCCCCACTCCTGCCCTTCCCTCCTATGCTGGCCTGGCCACCCATAATTGCCCTCCCCTGCAGGCTTGATCACCCCCAACTGTCCTCTTTTTCAGGCTTTGTCCCTCCCAACTGCCTCTCCCTGCTGGCCTGATATCCCACAACTGTCCTCCCTTGCAATCCTGGTCTCTCCCAACTGCCCTCCCCTGCTGGCCATCTTGTGGCAGCCATCTTGTGTCCACATGGAGGCAGGATCTTTGACCACATGGGGGCAGCCATCTTGCGTGTTGGAGTGATGGTCATTTTGCATATTACTCTTTTATTAGAAAGGCTAGGATTTGTGTTACATAATTTATACAAAAACATGAAAATCAATTTGATGAGATATATAAAATTAATTTTCTGAAACATTCTATTCTATTTTCAGTGGAGTTAAAATCTGTCAAATATTTTATTAGATCTATTGGTGCTTTCAATAAGATTGCATATGCATCATGAGTAGCTTGATTTATGTCAGAAAAATGATTTAAAGTTCTGTTTCTAAGTACTCTTTATTGAGATACTATTTATTGGTTTAATGACTGTCATTATTGGAATAGTCAAATGTTAAAATTTATTGATCCAAGGGGAGAAATACACATTTACTAAATCTTGAAACTCATGTTTCAATCTCATCCTCTAGTAATGAATATATATATATATATATTTTGTTTTAATTTGCTACTAGGTTATGAACTTCCCTTACATTTATCATTTTTTTTTCTTTTGCATAGGAAAGTGCTATACTTTAATAATTTTATAAAATAAGCTCAAAGCCAGTCATAAAAATTCTTTTGGAAGATTTGTAATCAGATGAGATAATTAGAATTCTAAGCTTTAAAACATGCTGATATGAGAAATTTTACAGGTCAGACTTTATTTTCAGCAACAAATTTATCTTAAGTTGATATATTTACAAATGTCACTTTTCAAATTTTTCTCTCCAAGAAGCAGTTTGTTTGAAAAGCAACAATCTTCCTACTTGGTGTTAAAAAAAAAAAATGGCAATTCTGGAATATTAATTTTTGTAAAGAAAAAAACATATAAATCATCATTAACATTGGCAAATCCTCAAGTGCAGACTCATAAGTGAAATATCTTAGTATGGTATATAAAAATCTACTTTTTTCAAAATATTCAAATTATGTGCCAGGTGATCATCTCACTGTAACAAAGAATTACTCACTTTTTTTCTCTTCTTACATCTCAATTAAGTCATCTGCTATAACTGATATGTACAAAATCCATTTGTTTGGACTTTTTATTTTGCAAGAATTCTTGATTTACAGAAGTGTTGCAGAGACAGTATAGAGATTTTTCATGTTTGCTTCACCCGATTTTCCCTAATGTTAATTTATTTAAAAAAATATGGTATATCTGTTAAAACTAAGACGGTGACATTGGTATAATACTTGTGACTAAGCTACAGATTTTACAGGGATTTCTTTTCTTCTCTTTCTTTCTTTCTTTCTTTTTTTTTTCTATTAAAGAATGTCCGTTTCCTTTTCCAGGATCCATTACAGGATACCACACTGCTCTTAATTATCATGTTACATTAGTTTCTCAGTTTTTCCTTTTTTATGATCTTGACCATTTTGAAGAGTAATGTCAGATATTTTGCAGGATGATTCCTTATTTTGGATTTGCCTAATGGTTTCTCATGGTTTTTCAGAAGAATACCAAGGAGATGAATTGTGCTTCTCATTTTGATTCATGATATGCACATGACTTTGCTTGTTAACCTCAATCCATCTCTTATTTGAAGAGGAGGGGAACATAAGATGTTTACTCACTATAAAGTTTTATATCTTCCCTTTATTTTTAATATGGTCATAAAGTTCAGTTCACTCTCAAGAAAATAGTTTACTCCACCTGGAAAATGAGAGGGCCCAAAAAGATATTTTGTAAGGACACACCAAAGTTCCTTTGGTTCTCAAGTAGAATACTGTTTACACTTGATATAGAAAGCATGCCAGCAAGACTTCTTGGTAAAAGTTAGGAGGGAATGTGCCATAGGACATTCCCTGCTGGAGATATATTCCCTGCTGAAACCAGAATTAGAATATAGCTGAAATATCAGTGGATTGACTATGACAGATTTAACCAACTAAAAGACAAATTAGAACTACAGAATCCAAGAAACCATTTTATTATTCTATAAATGGCCTGAGGAGATTATATATATATAAGTATATATGTTTTTTTAATGGAGAGAAGGTCAGAAGAGAAATGAGACTCAGGAAGACCAATATGATACTCCTATATTCAATCCAAATTCTGAAGTGATACCACCTCAGAATTTCTTGAGGAAGAAAAGGACACATTGGAGATAGATTTTAGTATAAATGGGACTATGTTGTTAGCCTATAATGACTAAGAAGTCACTAGATTAGACTATAAAATACAAAACAGAATTAAGTAGATAAAATTTTCTGCTATCTTGCAGTAATGGGAGTTCATGATAGAAATTAAGCTTATTTACATAAAAATAAAGAAAACAATTTTTAAAAAAGTATCTGAGTTTTATGATTGTTGTTACTGTGAAGTTTATATCTCACACAAAAATTTGGCATCATCACACTATACAAACATGAAATCTGCTGTATAGGGCTGGTTGGATTTTAAAAAAAAGTAGTATAAGATATTAATTTATTTATAATATGGGCAGACATTTCTTTTTTTAATATATTTTATTGATTTTTTACAGAGAGGAAGGGAGAGGGATAGAAAGTCAGAAATATCGATGAGAGAGAGAGACATAGATCAGCCGCCTCCTGCACGCCACACACTGGAGATGTGCCTGCAACCAAGGTATATCCCCCCTACTGGAATCGAACCTGGGACCTTTTAGTCCACAGGCCGATGCTCTCTCCACTGAGCCAAACCAGTCTCGGCTGGGCAGACATTTCTTAATGATATTTCTTAAGACTGGGGATAAAAACTCATTAATAAAAAAACATTGATGAGCATAAGTGTCAAAGTCACATAAACCAAGGTTTCATTTCTAGTTTTAATATTCACTAACCCTGTTATGTTGCTGAATATACTTAAGTTTTTTGAAACTTATTTTACTAATTTCTTAAATGTAGATAACAGTGACTACCTTATGGATTATTATGAGAAATAAATGAGATCCATTAAGCACAAAGTAACACATATAATAAATAATAAATCATAGCTTGATACTCCTCTTCTTTTTCTCCTACTTCTCCTTTTCATCAACATCATCATCATTATTATTATTATTATTATTGAGATCTATTTTGAATCAAGAGATTAAAACCAGATTAGTGAAATCTAACTGGAGCTGAGATAGCAAAGAAGAAATATAACAGAATACAAATGAGAGGAAAAACATTCATACGGTATAGAGAAAAAAGTCAATTAAGGCAGAGAATTTCCACCAGAAAAATCATTTTACAAAAGAAGACAAAATTTGTGAGGAGAGAAGTGAGTGCAAGCTGACTTAGTTGACAGTTTTATCCAGCTACTCAGGGCAGATCTCTGGAGGAGTTATCAACACTTCAATGAAGGGCAGTCCTTCATTTCGTAGCTAAGGCAATTAGAATGCATTTTACATTTACCTTGCATATTTTCATTTATACATCCTGATTTGCATTTAAAAAATAAAACGAGGTACTGTATCCAAACAAATTCGGATAAATGATTGTGATATTTTCAGCATTTCATTTTTCATGGCTTACCAAGCAAGAAGGATCAGTAGAAGTATATTTTTTAAAATAATGCTTAACTATCAAATTAAAGCATAAACTTTTCCAAGCTTTATCATTACTCTAGATAAAGAGTTGGCATTTCTAAAGGAATGCTAGAAGGTAGTTCATTTCTCTTTATGCTTAGGGTTATAGACTTTTAAGTTTGCAGGTCTATTTCAGGTCTTATTTAGATATTAAGAAATGTGTACTTTTTCCTTCACTTTCCTAATGGCCAGAGATGCTGCAATACAAATTGAGATGGGAAAGATAAGGAAAAAAAAAAACACCTTAAATTTTCATTACAGTTATACTTTCCTCTCATCAAAGGACCTCAGAAATTCCCCTGCTGTATCAGTAATGCCAAATAGTTATTTTTTTCTGCCCAAAAAGGATACACAGTTGTGCTGACATAACAATACCCCATGTTTCAAGATCCTCAAAGATATTAATACAAAGCTATTTCTTAAGGGAATCTCAGATTATTTTTCCCCAGGAAAGATTACAGATCAGTAGTTGCTATCTCAAATATTAAGGTAATTAGTGCTGGGTGAATTAAAAAAATGCAATATTCACACTGGTCCAGATAAATACTGAAGTCTGGAGGATGCTTACTTAACTTTATCAAAACTATGGAAATTCTGGTGTTTGCAAAATTGAACTGCAAGTCTGGGGGAAATACCTATTTTGCAAGATTTTGAGTGCATCAAGTTGCTGGTTGGACTGAAAATACAACATGCATGGCCGTTCCCTGCTTTTTCAGCATTCTCCAGGTCAGCTTAAAAAGAGGTGAAAAATCCCAGAAATGCAGAGACATTAAAATGGCAACAGTGAGCTTTCAAAATCTTTATACTAGTACTGATAAATCAGCTTGGTTTCTGATATTATTATTATTATTATTATTATTGTTATTATTAGTTTTACCTGACAATCCTTTAATTTTTATTTTAAGGAAACCATAGTAAACCAAGAAACTTGCACTGATTCACATATCCTGCCCCTCAGCTCCCTTCCAACCTTCCAGGCTTTAACCTGCTAGAAGCATGGAGCCCCCATCCTCCAGTCCACGGGAACTCCGTGCTTGCATCAGCTCAGGGGGGATCCAGAGTAAGATGAGAAACAGGGCTGGAGACTGCGATGGAAGCTTGAGCAGATTGTGCAATATCACTTCGCATGCGTTTGTATCCCCTTATGTCACATTTTTCTATTGCCGACAAGAAATCAGCTAAGGGCAGAGGGAGAGAAAGCTGGTGTAGCAAATGGTCTGTCTTCTTGCAAGTTTCAACAAAGCAGTCACACTGGTGGCTACCTCCTTGTGCATTCTGCTATCTTGAGTCCATTTCTGAACCTCAGCCAGCTCCCAGCTGGTAGTACACTATAATGCTGTCATGTCATCAGCCCAGTCAAGATGTTCCAGCATTTGTGTGTGTGTTTTTAAACTTGCCAACTTGGCTGTTTACCCATAAATGGGATGGAAATTTACATTTATATATAGAGAGCTAAGTTGCTATATACCCATGAGTGAGCAGGTTTTTTTAGACATTGCTCAGTAATCAGCATTTAGGTCAAAATTAGTGACAGTGAACAGACAATCACAATAGGATATTCAATGACTTATTGTTAGATATTAGAAGTTCAAAATAAAGAAAAATATCAGAAGTTTTTACTATAAGGAGTGTCTGATATCACAAATAAACTGTTTCACAAGTAAGTTTTATTTCTTCAGTATCCATTAGCACCTTGCTTTTTGATACTCATTTACTTCTTGTTGACATATGTGTTTGTACAGACATGTTTCTTTTACAAAAGCTCTCCAGAAAAAAAAATCAAGACATTACCAGTAAAAGAAATGGTAATAAATTACCAAAAGGAAAAAGCAGTTATCTGCCCAAACAATAATGTAAGTCAAAATGGTTTACTAGTATATGAGAGAAGCCTGTGTTTGTTAAAAAAAAAAAAGCATTTGTGAGTATTTTTAATAATTTGAACATATGGTCTCAGCAGAAGCAGAAAAGGCACTTTTTTAACTTGATGTCAGATCCTATCACATTATGTTGATTTATCCTGCATAATGTGATATGCTGCAGATTTTTAATAAATGGTCTTTTTTATCTCAACTAGGAAAGATTTTTTGGGGTGCAAATCTGGTGATGTCCTTTGTGATTCGTTAGTATCTCTCCACTAATACCATTTTCAAGTTTCTGACTGAAATTTTTCATGTTTTACTTCTTCCATTGGATGAGGGAGAAAAATATAGGACTAAAATAAAGTTCGTCTAGCAAAAAGAATGATTTTCTTTCCACATTTTACATCAACTGGGGAAATTAAAGTTTCTTTTTGATCTAGGTTAACTGCAAAGACTTGGCAACAACAAAAAAAAAATGACAATTTTTTGTTGGCGAGAGGGTTGTAATGAAAGGCATGAGAAGCTATGTAAGGACAGCGGGAGGGGAAACAGAAGTATTGCCATGTCAGAGAAGCCTGATATGAAGGCCATAGGCGTTTAGTGTGTGCCCGGCCTTTTGCTGATGGCCCATATTCCTTTCTTAGCACAAAGAGAAGCTGCAAAGACTTCTGAATATGTTTCATTTAAAATATCCAAACTGTTTCTAAAAAACAACCCTAAACTTTCACAATCTACATTTTCAAATGAGAAGCAGAACTATAAATAAACTAAATAGTCAATCTGAGGTTTCACTGTAATCTGAATTTGGAAAAAAATATAAAAAAAAACTACTGTTTTCATACCTTTTATTCAGTTTTTCTTTCCTCTCTTTTATTTATGTTATCTCCAAATAATTACCTTTAATTAAATGAATATTTCTGAAGCACTACTGGGTATACTCACACACTCCTAGAAAAATGTATTAAAACAATTCAAATATGTATTATTTACCTAGACAATTGCCAAGATACAATGTAAACATATGAAAAGAAACACAAAAAAATACAACACTCCTGAAAGAACCTTTAGCCAGTAAGGCACATCCATTTATTTGGCCAGTGAATTTTATATGTAATAGGCAAATAGAAGACATCTGATGGTGAGAACCAAGTGTGTCTGTTACACAGTATTTCCAAAACCTAGAAAAAAATAAGTCAGAACTATTTACTGAATAAAAAATAATGTACACAATGTTATCTTAAAAGGATAATTAACAGAAGATTGTATTTATTTTTTTTTAAGATTGCAAAGTGGAAATAAAACCCATTATTATTTCCAATTAGTGCACATGGGGCACTTACTCTGGCCAGGCTTCTGCTAATTGCTTTACATGGATTAGTTAATTGTATTTCCATTAATACTCCATTTTGTATTTAAGAAAAAAAGGGAGTTTTAGAGTTGAGAATTAATTTGTCTAAGGTTAATAACTAGTAAATGGTGAAACAAAGGCAGTGAGACCCCAAAGCTCACCACACTATGGCACTAAAGTTTTCAAGGAGACAACTAAACTACTAGAGTGGTAAATTAGTAATTGTTTTAGATTATTTAGATGTATGGAAAGTGGAAATCTTTGATCCCATAGATTTCAGAGCTTGAGAGAAATGTGAAAAGATCAATCAGTAAAATTTGCTAAGTATATTAAATATGATTTGGTTTAAGATGATGTAAGCAAAAGTACTAAATCATAGGACAGTATAAGGTCCCAGTTCTAACCTATATTGTATTAGCAACAAAGAGAAATATATCATAATATGAAATATGATACCCAGGAAATCAACACAAATGAATATAAGAATTTGTCAAAGAAATTGACTTCATGTCAAACTCAGACTCTGTCTCTAGAGAGGAATTGAGATCCAGTAGTCAAGTCTTTTGCTAATGCTTAATTCCTGCCTACCTGCTTTTCCTATTAGTTTTTCCACACAAAGTTCAACTTATCCTGAAAAAATATAGTCACTGAATATATCACTTATGATTAGTTTTGGGTCTGAGAAATAGAAATCCAAAAAGGAGTTGCTTACTCAAGAAATAATCTTCTTTCTCTCTCACATGAGTCCAGAGTAGATTGTCTAGATCTTATATGGCAACTTTATTCTATATAGTCCTTAGAATGTCAGTCAACAACTCTCTTGTCCATTCTTTCATGCCCATTCTCCCTTTTCAAGGTCAATTCATAATTCTAAAAGACTGATATCCCAATGGGTTTTAAGAGGGAAGGTATGATGCAGATGAGACAAAGTATACATTTAGCTATATTTAAAGGAAGGTAGCAGAGGAAACATGAAACACTTCCCTTACATTTCATGGGCTAGAACTAAGTCATGTTACCTGGGATGTAGGACAGCTAGGAAAACATTTTTTTTCAGAGTACTGAGCTAAAAATAAGAACATTCATAAATGGAAGAAGGAAAGAGAATATCTTGAAAGATTACTAGTAGTTTCTGCTAATAATTTATTTAGGAAATGAAAACATTTCTTTTACATTTATATTTTTATTTTTTATTTATATTTTTTGTTGTTATCAGAGAGGAAGGGAGAGAAAAAGGGAGATAGAAATGTCAATGATTGGAGAGAAACATTGATCAGCTGCCTCTTGCAGGCCCCATTTTGGGATACAGCCCACAACTGGGGCATGTTCCCTTAGTGCGAATCCAATAGTGACTTCTTGGTTCATAGGTTGACACTCAACCATTAAGCCATGACAATCAGGCTACTCTTATATTTTTAGAATTGATTTAAAACTTCTTGCAGAGATACCTCCCATGCATTGAGACAAGGAAACTTCCTACTATTTCCATTATTGCTAGTTTTCCTGGGTAATTATTTTTCTTTAGGGACAAATTTTTCCCCAGACATGTCAAAAGTAAGATTTGGCATTGGGTTTCTTGCAGGAATAATGAGTAACATACTTTTTCTAATGCATAATCTTTGCACTGTTTGAGGGCACAGAAACATACTGAATGACAACAATCTCAAATCCAGACTGTTATTTTTCCTAAAACTATACTTTGAGTTCTGGCCTAACTCATCATCTTTCCCAAATCAGCTTTTATTTCTGGTGTCCACTTAGATGAATGGCACCACCAAGCTACCTGGGCCGTGCTTTTTTTTTTCTTTTTTTTTTTTTTTTGTATCCTTTCATGCAGCATAGTCAAATACTGGTGATCAACTCATTCTTCACTGAAGTCTATCTAGGTCACATTGATACTGTAGAAGGTTTTCCAAATAATGTCTCCCCATCTTTTCACCATCCTGGCCTCTATTCTGCTCAGTCTTGACAAGAACACTCTCCTTTCTCTGTTAAGATGCTAAGAAATCCAATTTGTATTACCCATCAGATAGAGTTATTGCTACAGAATTTTCAGAAAAATAAATAATTTCAAGAAAATCAGTGTCTAGTTTTAAAGTTCCAATGCATAGATAGTAGTAATAATAGCAGGCAAGGCTCTATTAATGTAAAACACCTGTTCTCTGGGGCATCAGGTGCCTAGAAGTCTTAGCCTAAGCAATCCATAGAAAGAATGATGATCAATTACGAACTACAAGCTTTTTCAGTGTAGAAAGGAAGGAGAAAGATCAGAAAAAAGAGCAATAACATTAGCCACTGTTATATTTATCTGAGAGCACACTCAGTACTCCTCCTAGAGTCACACTCTCAGGTACAAGAATCACAGATGTAACTGTGATTTGGGGATCCGAGAACACCAGGACCTTTCGCATCATTATCTTATAGAGTCCAACCATCCTTTGAATTTTTCCCCAGCATCTTGGTAGTCAAAGAGTAAAATAGAAAGAGCAGTTAGGGCAAGCCTGTATAGACAAGCTCCGAGAAAGAGCCTTGGTGAATATGCAAAATTGTATCCACTTTTCTGAGAACCCAATAGAATTATCCAAGAGAGAACAGCCAGTGGTGTATATCTGTTGACTCTTCTGCTGTGAGTTCCAGCCTGAGACAAGTGATTCTACTGATGTTTGTCCAAAAACTGTGCCCTTTATTTTTTCCTCAATACACTTATTTTGACTATAATGATAGCAGTAATTACATTGTGTCACAGTGAAGGGGTCACTTGTTTATCTTTCCCAGTAGAAATAATTTAGGATAAAAGAATGTGTTGTATGGAATTAATTCCAGTACATGAAACATAACATATGACCAATCCCTTCCTATAAAATGAATAAATAGAATAATGTATACATAAACACTATGTTGTCTTTACACTTTGAGATTTAATAATAAATCTTAGAATACTTATTTTAGTTAAACTAAAAAAGAAGAGGGCTAGGGAAAAAAAAAAAAGAGGAGTCCAGAAGCAAGTGTGACAGGTTAAAATAAGGTTACAGTGGAAAAAATAAAAACAAATAAGAAATTGCTTCTGAATATTTCTGAATTTTCAACTTTATATGTTTTCTAATTAGATTCTAAAAATATTTCAAAAGCTCCACTGTAATTTTTTAAAATTAAACATTTTATTTTGCTCCATAGGCTTGAAGTAGAAGCTTAAAAATGTCAATGTGAGGAAAATTTTTCTACCACATTCATAGTCTATGTGAAGAGTAACAAAAAAAACAAAATAGCAAAGATTTAGCTAATTTATACTCTTAGGTTTAGGGATTTTCTTTGAGGTGAAAAAAAATTGAGAAAGCTTTTTAACCATGTTTTTTTCTGCTCCTACCATAAAAAAGTAGAGGACATTTTCCCCATCCTTTTCTGTATGCAGCCTTGGGACTCTCTTATGAATACAACCCATAGACTGATGTTCTGAAATTTCTGAGACAAAAATTTAAGAGACTTGCCATAGCTAGTTTGGCTCAGTGGGTAGAGTGTCAGCCTTCAGATGGAAGAGTCCCAGGTTCGACACCAATTAAGGACACCTATTAGATTGTGGGCTCTATCCCCAGTAAAAGGCATGCAAGAGGCAACTGATCAATGATTCTCTTTCATCACTGATGTTTCTATCTCTCCGGCCCTCTCCGAAATCAATATATATTTAACAAGAGGCTTTTGTTTCTGCTTTTACTCAGAACCATAGTCAGCATGTGAAGCAGTCTAGGATATCATGATGCAGTGAGAAGCCAGGGGAAGGAGAGTTCTGATAAGGAAGCAAGTGAAAGAGAGGTTCTCTGAAGGAGAACCAAAGCCACAGACATATGAGAAAGTCCAGCCAGCACCAAGGAAAGGAGTAATCCAGCTGTCCCAGCCAGCCTCACTCATTTTGTGCCAACACAACCCTGGTGGCAGATACATGAGTGAAATCATTTGATTCCTCTAGCCTTAGGCAAAGTCAGCCCTGGCAATGTAGCCATAGAGCAAAGATGAGCCTGCTTAAATGATAGGCCCAAAAAATTGTGAGCAAAAATGATAATTTTTAGCTATTAAGTTGTGTGGTGACTTGTTATGAAGCAATAAGTAACCGATACAGTATCTCAGTGATCATTTTGGTTTTGTGCACACCCCAGAAATTGGGGTAATTTGGTGACACATTAATTATTCTATGGCCTATAGTAGTTGACAATAGGTGTTTTAAAACTTCTGCTTTTAAAAAATCTAAATGATTGTGTGATTTTTAGATTAAAACTGATATCTTGTGTAATATGCACAAAAATAGTGTATCTTTTAATAAGAAGAGAGGTGCTTCCTTTAACCAGAATGAAGGGTTTGAAATTCAGATTATGGTCTCTTCCCCGTAATTTTTAAAAATATATATATCTTACTGATTTTCTTACAGAAAGGAAGAAAGAGGGATAGAGAGTTAGAAACATCGATGAGAGAGAAACACTGATCAGCTGCCTCCTGAACAACCCCTAATGGGGATGTGCCCATAACCAAGGTACATGCCCTTGACTGGAGTCAAACCTGGGACCCTTCAGTTTGCAGTCTGATGCTCTATCTACTGAGCCAAACTGGTGAGGGCTCTTCCCCATTATTTTTAAAAGATATTTAAAATCAGACTATTAAAACACACAAACTGTAATTCTAGCCTAGACACTCTTTGATCTAACACAGGGCTAATGACTAATTATTGAGAGTTCTAAGTTATTTAAATTTCCTACTGCAGGGCTAGTCAAAGATTAAATCTCAAACTTGCTTGATATTTTATTATGCAATTATTCTGACACAAAATAACTGTGGAAAACCATATAACAAATTCCACTGTGAATTCATATTCAGTTGTATTTACTGTTTTTCATTTTTTATTAGCTCTTGAAGTACCTGACTTTTAGTTCTATTATACACACGTTTACCACTCTTCCTTTTTAATTTGCATTTTTGTGTTTTGTTTAGGGAAACATTTTCTTACCTCAAAGCCATAAAGCTATCCCTTTATATTTTTCCCAAAGAATTTAAAGTTTACTTTTTACAACACATTTTTATTCCTATAGAAATGTGTGTTTATCTTGTGAAGAAAGGTCACATCTTTATTTTCTAGCCACAAGGGGTAGCCAATTTTCCAAGCCCATATTTTGAATGGTTCGTATTTCCCAACTTGATTTTTGTGAAATAAAAAATATACTGAAAATTTAAGATTATTTTATCTTATAGGCTATAACAGTTGAAAGAAAATTAATTAATGAGGAGCACCTCAAAGTAAAGGGAGTGAACAAAAGAATCATCTGCAAATTTTAGGAAGTCATGAGGAAGGAAACAGAATGGTTAAACCTTCCTCATGACTTCCTAATTTGGGGTTATATGAGGACATATTTAAGGCTAACCAGATCTTAGAACACAAAAATGTAGGGAAATTTCAGACACAAAATGGTAGGGTGGGCAATTATTAACCATTGCTACTTTGTACAAGGCTCAGATAGAAGTGACCATTGGCATTTATAATAAACTCCTTTATAGCAATTTTAAAATTTTTATTTTATTTTTTGTATTTACGTTGAATTGCAATTTAATTTTATGTGAATTATATTAGGTTCAGGTGTACAATATAGTGAGTAATTTGACATTTTTTATACCTAACAATGTGAACGCCATACTAATTCTGTAAGTTTTCTATAAGACTGGAGCCTGTTCCAAGGTTATCAATCTATTCATGTGTTAATATTGACCTTCCTTAATTATAATAGTTTTATATCATATTATATTGTAATAGTCTGCTATAGTTTTTAATATCTTATAATATGAGGACAATGGTCTTATTATTTCTCTTCCTATTTCTTTGATAAGTTCCAAGAAAAACAGTTGTGACATTTATAGGTATTACATTGGATTTAAAGGTTAATATTGGGAATGTGATAACCTTTTCACATTAATATTTTTCCACATGTTAATTTGGCTTATTTTTCAATTTACTTAAATTTGTTGTCATATATTTCAACTAAAGCCTCATCACGTGTTTATTTTTCTTTTTTAATGAAAATGTTAATTAGTTACATTTTGTTAAATTTAGATGTGGTAGACTTAGCTTTATATTAAAAACATATTTTGACCACAATGGTAATATTAACTATTTGTAGAAATTGTGGATAAAAGGGAAAATAATAAAGAAGAAAATATCCATTGTCAATATTTTATACATTTTCTTTAAAGATCCTCGTATTGAATATATTTATATATGACAACACTGAAATCACAATTACATGTATAATTTTATATTCTATTTTATTGATATAACATTGCACAGTTTAAAACAAATTAATATTATACCATTATGTAGACTTGCATTAATCACTATAATCATTTTTATTATATTTGGCATTTGAGTTATAATTCTTGGTTTCATAAAAAATATGTTTTCAGAATATCTGTATAATAAATCTTGTTAACTCTGTTTAATTTCTTAAGATAGAGGTCAGCAAACTATGACTTGTGGCCTGTTTTTATAATTAACATTTTATCAAGCTCATTCATGCTCATGTGTTTGTTTGTCTATGGCAATTTGCATAATACAACAGAGTTGAGTTGTGTAACCTAACGTTACTCACTGGCCCTTTACAAAAAAAAGATTGTTGACTCCTACTTTAGGGTAAGATCCTACACATTAAAAATCTTGGTATAAGTATATGCATGGTTTTATAAAGTTAATAAATTTTCTTTCTGAAGTTCTAAAGTGTGGCAATTTTGTATGAATGCCTGTCTCAAAACACAATTACCAGGACTGAATAGTTAATTTTTAAACTTATGGAGCACATTTTATTTTGGCCCCCTCCCCCTGCCCACACACCCCAGTGGATTTCTCAAAAATTATGATTCACCTGGCCTTGGTAGTTCAGTGGGTGAGCATTGACCTATGAACCAGGATGTCATGGCTTGAACTGGTCAGGGCACTTGCTCGAGTAGCCAGCTCAATCAGCTATATGGGGCATGCAGAAGGCAGCCAATCAAGTATTCTCTCTCATAATTTATGTTTCTCTCTCTCTCTCTCTTTTCCTTATTCTCTGAAATCAATAAAAATGTATTAAAATTATGATTCACATAATTAATTCTTATGTCAAAAAACAAACTGATATTTACTTCGTGCAAGAGATATTTTTATAACAGAATTTTAAATCACAATATTGACTTGCATTTTGGCCATCCACAAGTATGTGTTCCTTGGGCATTTCATTGAAATCACTGTCATGTCAGATGATGCTTGAAGTATTTGATAGCAGTTAAGGAGATAATTATTCATGAGACTACTGAATCTGTTTGAATATCACCCTTTTATACAACAAAATTATTGAGAAGATGGTATATGTATGATATTTTGCTATAAATGATAGCCAACATATTCTTTAGCATTTTATGATCATGTTTAAATTTATAATTTCTTTGTTATTGTTTGCTGTCAACTTTTTAAAATTAATAAATTAGCAATACTTTAAGGGATTATATATATTTATAACCATATTAAAGTGTGCTAATTATTGTTTATTTGTCTCACATGTAAGAATGAAGGGCTGCCGAAACCGGTTTGGCTCAGTGGTTAGAGCGTCGGCCTGGGGACTGAAAGGTCCCAGGTTCGATTCCGCTCAAGGGCATGTACATTAGTTGTGGGCACATCCCTAGTAGGGGGCATGTAGGAGGCAGCTGATTGATATCTCTCTCTCATTGATGTTTCTAGCTTTCTATCCCTTTCCCTTCCTCTCTGAAAAAAAAATCAATAAGATATATTTTAAAAAAAGAAGTATGAAGGGCTATGATTGGGATTTTTAGAGAAGATAAATGCTTTTGGTATTTGGCCTCTTGCTTCTTGTCATGAGACCAAATAAATCCTTTCTACAACTTATTTGAACTTTAGCCATAATATTTATTCATGAATGTGATTCTCAGAATGTGATGTTTTAGTGAAGAGATGACATATTAAAAAGAAAATGTGTATCTATGCATCAGAGTGATGGGGAAATGGGCATTCAGATATATTGGGAATTCCATACTGGACTGATTCCAAGATAACCAGTCTGGCACCTAATTATTTTCCACCAGGATTACCCTCTTCTGAAATTATTTTTCCATCCTGAACTTGAAGAACAGGAAACCTTGTTGATCATGTAAATACTTTTCTAAAGACAATACTAAATAATGTTCATGTGTGAGGGTGAAAGATGGTCAGTCATGCTCTGAGAAGGAGAAGTTCTCTGCTCAATGGTTAGCCACAGGATTGGGTTTTGATTTCAACCACCAGAAAACCCCGATAATCTCCATCAGCAGTATATTTTAACATGAGCATGGTAATGGAAATGATTTCTGTCAGAATCACATCCTCACCTGCTGGCTAATTTATTCAGGTTTCCTTAGATCTATGAAAGAAAGATCTCTGGAATTTAGCCCCAGCAATCTATATACTGTTACCAATGTCCCACATAATTTTTATGTAGGCTGAGAACTATTAATAAAGAACTGTTTTCCACATTCTTCCTTATTTGGGGACTCAAGCTTTTGAACCTGATAGAAAATTGTAAGATTCTTATACATATCCCATTTTCACCATGTTTAAAATAAGAATCTGTGATATACTTAATATGCAGAACGTATACAGAATATACTTAATATACCATGTCATTTAGTGGAAAATACTGGGGCTGTTGATTCAAATGACAGTTTTGAATTCTCATTCAATTTTCCAAACCTGCTTCCTCAGCAGTAAAATGACACTAGAATTTAAGTGCAGGACCATGTCTAAAATATATTTTTATTTCAAGATATCTAGAAATAAAAATTCACACACACACAAACCCATGTACATATGAACCAGTCTGGGCCATTCAGTCAAGTACACACAGAAGCATAAATGCCTCACATAAATAAATAAAACTTCTACTGTGCCGTTCTTCTCCTTAAAAATTCAATCTAAAGAATGAAGGAATAAGAGTGTTAACACAGCATGAGCTTTACTAGTTTGATCTTTGTAAGTTTACAAGAAACTGGAGACTTAGTTAAATGTCTTATTTGCTCTGGAGGTCCTATGAGACCAGTTATTTCTTATCCTTCATTCTTCAGGAAAATCTCCTTATAAAGCCTTTCTGTGAGCTTTAGTTTTGGGAAAATAACTCAGAAACAAATTGACAAGGATATTCCCTACATTAAGAAGATCTTGGAAAATAATTTTGAAACATATATACTGGGGAGGTAAAGAGGGAGCTTTTCCATTTTCCTAATTACTAGATGAGCACAGTTGGCTCTCACCAGCAGTTGCTAGGGCTCTAGCCCACCACTGACTGACTCATATCTTTGCCCACCTAAGTAGACCAATATGGCTCAGCACAGAGGAGCTCTCAGAATAAAGATGCCTTTACATCTTGACTTTTCAGGTTACTGTGATGTTTTGCAATATTCTCATTATTAAGTCATGAAGTCTTCTAGAATACATTGTCAGAAAAATCATTTCCTCAGTGAATGATATCTTTGAACTGTGATATCATATATGCCTCAAAACTATTTCACTGAAATGTCCACAAAGGTAACCTGACCTCAAAAAATATCTAATACCTTTTTGCTAAATTGGAAGAGCACAGGTGTCTGCAAAAGCATTTTGGGTCTGACTTTTCCCGAGAGGTTGGTTCTTTTACTACACACCTACTTATTCTGGGCAGATCTTTTAAGCTCTTCTCATTGGTGATGGAAGTGGACCACTAACTAAGAGAGAAAAAACACCTGATTTAAATGTTCTTCTCCTCTACCTTTTAACCTGCTACATCCTGTGATATAATATCTCTTTTTTTTCTCTTCCTCCTTAACTCTTTCTCTCCCTAACTTTTTCATTCATTTTATTCTTCCACTAGAGGCCCAGTACATGGATTCATGCACATTGAAAGGAAATTAATTAGAAGAGATATTTTAGAGGCCGGGAAGGTAATGTTGGAGATTGGCTGGCCTCAGAGGAGTGCTGGAGGTTGGCTCCAGGGCATGTCCAGCCAATCTCGCCCAGACCTCATTGTCTGGACCCCAGGAGCAAGCTAATCTACCAATTGGAGCATCTGTCCCCTGATGGTCAGTGCATGTCATAGCAACTGGTTGAGTGGTTGAATGAACAATTAGACACAGCATATTAGACTTTTATTATATAGGATTGTTTTTATTATTATCTTTTAGATACATATATTAAACTCCAGAAATCATGCTTTACACAAAATTTGGTCATAGTAAATATTGGCATAAATATGTGTATAAATAAATGGTGATATAGATCTGTCATGTGAGGGACAAGTATTTCTTTATCTCTGAGTTGCTAGCACAGTCACTCAAAAATATGCTGCTGCAAGTTCAAGCAAACTATGATTTTCATATGGAATGATTTACCAAGGTAGGATGGCTACTTTCATAACTTGATGAGTCATTGGTATTTTAGGAAAATATGCTTTCCTACTTTTAAAATTCCTTAGAAAGTGCAGATCATTGATCAATATATTATTTAAAAATTTCAGTATTTAAATTCTAAATTCTCTTTAAGTAAGAATTTAAACATTGTCACATATTCTACTTAATCTCATTATACTACTCATTTTAATATCGTATGTACTTTTTATTCTATCTTTTTTATAATTAAATTTATCTTTATTCTTTTTAAAATATATCTTATTGGTTTTTCTTTTTCTTTTTCTTTTTTTTTTTACAGAGAGGAAAGGAGACGGACAGAGTGTTAGAAATATCTATGAGAGAGAAACATTGATCAGCTGCCTTCTGCACTCTCCTTACCAGGCATGTGACCTGCAACCAAGGTACATGCCTTTGACGAGAATTGAACCTGGGACCTTTAGTCTGCAGGCCAACACTTTATCCATTGAGCCAAACTGGTTAGGACTTATCATTATTCTTAAAAATTATACAAATATACCCCCCACCACCGATCTTTTCTAGCTTCTCCTGCCTCAGGCTTTACCACACTGTTTTCTGTGTCCATGGGTGTTCCTATTTTATTTATTTATTTATTTATTTATTTATTTATTTATTTATTTATTTATTTGGTGAGAGGTTAAGATACCTAGGTTAACTAATGATATTAGCATAAAAGTTGATTCTGGTTCTACCAAACAGATGTTTTAATTTTTTTATTTGAACATTGGCCAGTTTTATTTGAACATTGGCTAATTATTCTGAGATTTATAAGGCCAAAAGCAGCACATTTCTGTGCTGGTTATTGATGTGTAAATGTGGTAAGGCTGAATTACAATGCCCCATGCCCTTGGTCTGGATGATATTATGATGTTATGATTTGATACAAGAGGTAATCTCTTGTGAGAACCAGAGCAGGGAAAGGAGGCAGTGGCCATTTTTAATCAGACTCATACCTTCTCACAGTTATGCAATCCAACACTAATCTAGATACTGCAGTGACAGGATTTTGCAGAAGTAATTAAAATGTCCAATCATTTAATCAAAAGAAAAATTATCCTGGGTGATCCTGATTAATCAGCTAAAAGGCTTTTAAAAGAGCACAACGGCCTTTCCTAAGATCAGAGATTCCAAGGAGCAGCTGAGTCAGCAATTTTTCTGCCTTCTCCTGTGGATCTTCCATTCTCACTGCCTATGGACAATAAAATTCAGATCATATCCAGGGGTTTGCAGCTTAATAATCATCTCCCCTTTCTTACTACCTGCCTCACAGACTTTGGATTTGCTTAGTCAGCCTCCACAACTGTATAAGCTGATTCCTGGCAATAGATTTCTATATATTAATCTACTTATTTGGTTTCTCAGCTTGAAACATGACTGATTCAATGCCAAAAAACAAAAATCTGAAACTGGAACTTCTACCAGAAAATGCTGCTAAGATAAAACACATGAAAGTTGTTAAAGTTTAAGCACTAACAAATTGAATCTGTTTAGAAATTAAGAATTGTTTTTTATTATACATATGAGAGAAGTTATATGGTTCTTGTACTTTTCTGGCTGATTTATTTTGCTTAGTGTGATTTTTTTCAAAATCCAAAGATAGTATTTCAATGGCAGGACTTCATTTTTTCTAATGGTTGAGTAGTATATTTATACTAATGGCCTGGTGCATGGATTCGTGCACATTGAAAGGAAATTAATTAGATGAAATATTTTAATATTTATATTTGCTCTTTATAATAGAAGTGTCAGAGGTGAAAAAATCAGTAAAATGTATATGAAAATAATATATAACTTGATTAACAAATCATCATTACAACATAATATAACAACAAAGACATGATATAAAACAATAATAATATGGTATTAAAACAGTAAAAACATGATATTAAAGACATTGATAAAAACAATGACTGGCAAATTGATTAAACTTATTGTATGCCACATTAAGAGTAATAACACTTTTAGAGTGCTTGAGTAATTTCCCTTGTGATTAAGTATTTACAGCTTTATCTGTAATGTCACATGCTCTTCGAACTCTAGAGAAAACAACATATAACTGACTATGTCCGAAAATGGGTTCAGGTAGGAATATTCCTACTCTGTCTAGAATTTGTCCTTATGATTTTTAATAGTCATTGCAAATGCTGGTATCATGGAAAACTATCTTTGAATTAATTTAAATAGGAGGACAGTTTCAGACAGGGACAAACCAATTTTTGGAATCAGAATAACATCTCCTTCCAAAGATCCTGTTAATACTTCAGCTTTGAGTTTGTTAGGTCGCAATCTTTCAATAATAAATCTAGTACTTTTACAAAGACCCCATTTACTGTTAAGATATCTCAGTAGTATGATGATTGCATTTACCTTCAATTTTAATTTATGACACAACATTCCTGACAGAGTAATACTATTAAAAATTTTGATGGGAAAATTTTCCTTTTCTGCATCATCCCTTGAATCAATGGAATGATCACTCAAATAGGTATGAAAATCTCCATTGAGAATATCAGATATTTATTTGTTTCATCTTCAAAGGTATGTTAGTCTTCAGATACATTCTGTTGATGATGCTGGCTTCTTGCAGCTTCAGAGGTAAGTTGTGCCAATAGTTGGTCTTTAGACATATTTTATCAATGACATCACTTTCTTTCAGCTTCATAATGTCAAAAAAAATTCACAATTGAAAATGACAGATGGAAACACGTGTGCAATTGGCACTAGCAAGAACTTTATATGTATTGTGCATGCATGAATCAACATTTAGTTTAAAATTGCCAATGCATGTCATAGGTACTGGCTGGCTGGTTAGTTGGCCAGTCAGATGGATGGACAATCAGTAACTTAGCCTTTTCTACACTAACTAGAGGCCCAGCGCACAAAATTTGTGCAAGGGGTAGGGTCCCTCAGCCCAGGCTGCACCCTCTCCAATCTGGGACCCCTTGACATCCATTGGGCCTAAACGAGCAGTTGAACATCCAATCCAAGATTGCTGGATCTCAACTGCTCACCTGCCTGTCTTCCAGATTGCCCCTAACTGCTTTTGCCTGTCAGCCTGATCACCCTCTAACTATTCCCCTGTGAGCCTGATTGATGCCTAATTGCTCCTCTGCCAGTCTGTTTTCCCATAACTGCCATCCCCTGCAGGTGTGCTTACCTCTAACTGCCTTCCCCTGCAGGCCTAGTCAACCTCAATTGCTCTTTCCTACAGGCATGGTCACCCCCAACTGCTTTCCACTGCAGGCCTGGTCCCTTTCAACTTCCCTACCCTTCTGGCCATCTTGTGGTAACTATCTTGTGTCCACATGGGAGCAGCCATCTTTGACCACATATGGCATCCATCTTCTGTGTTAGAGTGATGATCAATCTGCATATTACTTTATTAGATAGGATAGAGGACTGGTGCTTGGATGGGGGCCAGCTGGTTTATCCTGAAAGTTGTCCCAGATCAGGGTGGGGATTCTCTTAGGGCATAGAGCAGCCTGAGTGAGGGGCCAGTGGTGGTTTGCAGACCAGCCACACCCCCATCAACCCAAGGGCCAAGCTTCATGCTCGCTCCATGGTGGCAGCCATCTCTATTAGGATTTATTTATCTTCTATAATTGAAGCATTATAGCCTTAAACGGAGGCCTGGGCTGGACAGGGTGTGAGGAAAGCTTGGCTTCCTCCATGACTTGGGACAACCCTAACCTTCTGCTCTCTCCAACTCTGTGGCTGCCACCATTTTTATTGGGATTTATTTATGTTTTGTAATTGGAACTTTTTAGCCTTGAGTGGAATACTGGCCCTGCCAAGGTGTGTAGAAAGCTTGGCTTCCTCCATCGCCAGGGAAACCGAACCCTCCCTAGGGCTTGCTCCATAGCCTCAGCCATCTTGGTTGGGATTAATTTGCATATGACTCTTTTATCAGATCGGATAAAAGATAAATATGCAAATTGACCATACCTCTGCTCTGCCCACAGCCAATCAGGAATGTGTAAGCAAATTAACCCAACCAAGATGGCTGTAGCCATGGAGCAAGCAGGAGGCTTGGGTTTTCCTGGCAATGGAGGAAGCCAAACTTCCTGGAAGGCCCTTGCTTCTGCTCAAGGCTACAAAGTTTTAATTATAGAAGATAAATAAATCCCAAATACCAGGGCCTCCACTTGGATCACCAGAGAGCATGGCTGGCCTGGCCTGCAAACCACCACAGGCCCCTCATCGAGGCTGCCCCACACCCCAAGGGAATCCCCACACTGATCCAGAACACCCTTCATGGCAAACCAGCTGACCCCCACCCATGCACCAGGTGTCTATCCTATATAATAAAAGAGTAATGTGTGCATGTGGAAATAAGATGGCCACCACAACATGGCCAGCAGGGAAGGCCAGTGAGGAGGGACCAGGCCTGAAAGGGAGGGTAATTGTGGATGATCAGACCAGGAGGGGAGTATAGTCATAGGGTCACAAGGTCTGCAAGAAAGGGCAGTTGGGGGTGATCAAGCCTGCAGGGGAGGGCAGTTAGGGGTGACCAGGCCAACAGAGGAGGAAAGTTGGGGGTGACTGGGCTGCAAGGAAGGGCAATTGAGGGGACCCAGACCTCCAGAGGAGAGCAATTGTGGGAACCAGGTCTGTAGGGGATGGCAGTTGGAGACTCCAGGCCTGTAGGTGAGGGAGGTTAGAGGTAACCAGGCCTACAAGTGAGGGCAGTTAGATGCAAACTGGCTGGTAGGGAAGCAGTTAGGCATCAATCAGGCTGTCAAGGGCATGGTTAGGGGGTGATCAAGCTGGCAGGCAGAAGCAGTTAGAGGCAATTAGCAGGCAGGCAGGCAAGCAGTTGAGAGCCAGCAGTCCTGGATTGTGAGAGGATTGGGCCTAAATGGGCAGTCGTACATCCCTTGAGAGGTCTCAAATTGGAGAGGGTGCAGGTTGGGGTGAGGGAAACACTCCCCATGTATGAATTTCATGCACTGGGCCTCTAGTCATACATATAAATATGAATATAAATATAAATATAAACATAAATATAAATGTGTGTGTGTGTGTGTGTGTGTGTGTGCATATATATATGATGTGTATCACATCTTTATTTAATTATCCTGATTTCACTCCTCTAGGGTACAAAAAAGAGAGCAACATACAAATATATAAAAATCTTCATAGCTACAGACAACAGTATGGTGTTTATCAGAGAGGAATGTATTGGGGAATATTGAAGAGGTTCAAATGGTTCAGATATATGGTGGTGGAAAGAGACTATGCTTTAGTTGGTAGGCATAAAATACACAGCTGATTCATTATAGAATTGTACACTTAAAAGATAGAATCTTATTAATCAATGTCACCTTAATAAAGTTACTATGATATAAAACAAGCAAAGAAGTATTCTTTATTTTGAACAGAATGTTCTATTAGAATAGAGATGGAATATAAAAATTGGAACAAGTAGCAGTTGGGCTTATAGTTAGTTCATGAAAAATAAAACAGAAAACAATTATATATTTTATTTTAAAAAATTGAGTAAATGTGATAAGTAAACAATACATTTAGATAAACATTTACATAATATTAATGTTTTAAAATTCTGCATATCAGAATTAGGTATAATTCAGTTGCTATGATATGTTCACATTAATGATATTTTGCTGTAGGTAATCACTTGCTACTCAGCCAATGTATGTTTTGGCTTGTTCTTATTGAATTGACCCATTGTTGAAGAAGAGAAGAGGGACAGAGATATAGCACCAAATCATTATTTATTTATCTTTTAGTATGTGATCTCTGTATTCAGAAAATGGGCTACACTCAACTAAATAGTATAATCTATTTGATATTTTTATAACCTTTGCATAAGATTTGTGCATACAAATGGTCATTGATGAACCAGGAACCCCAAATTCCTAACAATCAATATAGAATTCAAGTTCAATAATTTGGATACCATTGTTGTCATTGATGTTGTAACATAGCAGGGAGAACAATTTAAAAATACATACAACTGATTATGTATCTACTATGGTCAGACTTTATTCTAATACAATAGGGAACATAAAGATTAAAAGCATGATTTTTCATTTTTTTATATTTTATTGATTTTTTTACAGAGAGGAAGGGAGAGGGATAAATAGTTAGAAACATCGATGAGAGAGACATAAATCAGCTGCCCCCTACTGGGGAGGACATGCCCCTGACCAGAATCGAACCTGGGACCTTTCAGTCCGCAAGCCGACGCTCTATCCACTGAGCCAAACTGGTTTCAGCGATTTCTCATTTTAAAAAAATATAATCTAAAACTCTTTAGTTCTCATTTTCAAATACAGAAAATTTTATATTTCTCTATAGCTAATCAATTCCTTATTTTTATGCAATCTTATTTTTATGCAATCTCTTAAGTAATGAAGTGAGGGCAATAATACATTCATTGCACTAGGAATTTACATTTTAGAAGTAAATAGTCTAACACTTTAGATCATATAATAGATTATTAGGAATAGTAATTATATATATTAATGATAATTTTATCATTAAAATTATCATTAATATATGACATAACATAATCATAACAATATATGTAGTGTTTACCAGTATATTAACACTTGATTATATAAAAGTAATTATCTTTTAATATACATCTTTTTTATTGATTTTAGAAAGAAAAGGAGAGGGAGAGATAGAAATATCAATGATGAGAGAGAATCACTGATCAGTTGCCCCGTGCATGCCCCGATACCCAAGCATGTGCCTTTGACTGGAATCAAGCCCTGGACCCTTCAGTTTATAGGCGGGCACTTTATCCACTGAGCCAAACCAGCTAGGGCTATATAGATGTAATTCTTGGCAGAATAGAGACTTTAGATTTTATGTCCCTTTTCATTCTATAATTGCTTAACTAAAATATAGCCTCTCATATTATTTTATGGAAACTCTTTAATTTTCAAAAGCTCTTAATTCTAAAACCTGATTGCAGGCAACACTTAAATATATGACATAACACAATCATAACTAAATATATGTAGTGTTTACTAGTATATTAACACTTGATTATATAGAAGTAATTATTTTTAATATACATATTTTTTATTGATTTAAGAAAGGAAGGGAGAGGGAGAGAGATAGAAATATCAATGATGAGAGATAATCATTGATCAGCTGCCCCCTGCCCCCTGGCATGTGCCCTTGACTGGAATCAAGCCCTGGACTCTTCAGGATTCTATTTATTCTAAAATTCAACTTTCAGCATTGAAAGACTTATTGCTGGTTACAGAAGCTGTCATATTTTCTGTTATTTCCTCTCAAATGAATCACTTTTAATACTGTTCATTTTTATTCCTGAAATTGTCTTTCCCAGAATTTGTTCAGCTGAATCCCATTTAATATACAGTTATTGTGAATGTATTTCTGATAATTCTGTCTTTATTGTTTGGTTAGACCAGGGATTGGCAAACACTATGGTCTAAGGACTAAATCCAGCTCAACACCTATTTTTATAAATAAAGTTTTATTAGAGAATAGTGACCCCTTCATTTATGTTTTTGGGTGTTTTGTTTTGTTTTCTGGCTGCTTTCACAGTGTAGCTCAAAGACTTGAGTAATTGTGACAGAAACCATAGAACCTGTGTGGCAGGCGGAATTCTCACATGGTATCCCAGGATGTTCTGCTCTAATTCTCAGGACTGTGCATACTGAGCCTCCCTAGCCCAAATTGCAGCTCAACTTCTCCCTTCCACAGGTTTTGATCCAAGGAGCACTCCCTATTCGACTTCCTATAGGACACAGTCTTCATCACAGAGATTGATAATCAAAACTCTTATTTTCAAGTGTCTAGGTTGAGTCTCCTCCAACACTGTTATCTTTGTTACTTGCAAATGAATGGCAGATTCTTTGCCATTAATGGAAAAATGGTGCTTTTACTCTCGATGTCTTTCATTTTTTTCCAATGGCTTTCTTTTGTGAGTTTCTTATTTAGAATAATTCAGTATGCTGGTGTAAGTAAGATTGTAGTACCATGTATCTTGCACAATTTGGGGTGACAATTAGGACCTCCTTAAGAAAAAGTCCTTGTAAATGAGAAGCTCAGAATGTTAGACTACATCCTAAATCTTCCCCTACAAAATCTTGAGGTTCAAAAGAAACCAGAATTAGCACTTTCTTATTTGGCCTTTAAATAATTTTACAAAGCTACATTCTTGAAAGAGTTCTGATCTGGAATCAGAAAGCATTAATTAGGGTATAGAACCGGCTGACTTTAGTTGAATTCAAACCTTTATACACTAACTGTGCAATCTTGGACAAATTACACAACTTCACTGAATCCAATTTCAACTGTAAAATGAAGACATTGATATCTACCTCATAGTTTTCCTGTGATTGTTAAGTGGAGAAAGAGTGTACAAAACTACATAGCACACTGCCTAGAATGTCCTCTATAAAATATTAGTTATTATAATTGTTAATGTCATTAGAATTATTATTATTACATGTCAACCCAATCAATCATTGCTTCTAAATACATTAATGACTCTCCACATTGTTGAGAATGAAATCCACACTCATACCATGCCTCATAGTACCCCATGTGGCCTGGCGCCTGGCAGTCTCTGAGCCCTGTCTTTGCCATTTTCACTCAGTTTCAGACACATTGGTTTCCCTGGGGTTCCTTGAAGGGAGCAAACTTTATCTACCTCAGGGCACTTCCTGATGGCCGTTCCTGGGGAGGGTATTCTCATTTTCCCTCCATTAATTTAGCCAATTGCTACTTATCCCCTAAGTTAGTGCTTAAACAGGTTTAAGGAGCAAAGTTTTTTTTTTGTGTGTGTGTGTGTTTTTTGTGTTTGTGTGTGTGTTTTTTATCTCCCTACCACCATGACCATCCCTTTAGTTTTAGATAGTACTTTTTGATAATTTCTCAACTCAATCTTTATCCTAGCTTCATAACATTTATTATTGGATTATTTGTTTAAAGTAGGATGTAATTTCCATGATAGTAGGGCTTTATTCTGCATATCCCAAAATCTATACTAGTCCTTGTTCATAATAGGCATTAACTGAATACTTAATTGAGCAAATACTCCTGTGTCTCATTAGACTGAAACCTTTTTGAAAGCAAGGAATGTATCATTTTATAGCCTAGTGCTTCACACGCTGCCTGAGATGTTTCAGGAATTCAATAAATATTGAATACATAGTTGTTCTATGGTTTTCTCTGATTTAGGTAAATAATATATAAGTAATTAGATAGGACCAGCTGTCATGGCTCAGTGGTTGAGTGTTAACCTATGAACCAGAAAGTCAGAGTTTGATTCCTGGTCAGAGCACATGCCCAGGTTGCAGGCTCAATCTCCAGTAGGGGGCGAGTAGAAAGAGGCAATCAATGATTCTCTCTTATCATTGATGTTTCCATCTCTTTCCCTTTCCCTTCCTCTGTAAAATCCATAAAAATATAGTTTAAAAAATTAGATACTAAGAATAGCTATAAAATGTAAATTAAATAGTAAAACTTTTATAATATTTCTGTCACAGAATTAGCTTGCTGTCAGGGCCTTGGGGCTATGATGAGCAGGAGGAATTATTTTTTTTTTACCACACCAGGGGGACCTTCCTGGTGTCCATACTACCCATACTAATAAAGTTAAGAACTTTTTAAGGCTTACTTTTCATGCATATATTTAATCTTTGTCTGAATGCCTGATTATGTACATTACTCATTATTCTATACTAGAAGCCAGGTAATGAAATTTGTGCATGGGTAGGGTCCCTAGGCATGGCCAATTGGGGCCTTCCGGCTGCCAGCTGGAGCTTCCTTCATTCCATGCCACCTTATTGTGATTAGCGCTCATCATAGTGAGCGATTGAACTCTGGGTTTCCTGGTTGAACTCCAAAGGGAACAATTTGCTTCTTAACCTTTTATATATTTATAGAAAGCTTTTATTTCCCTGCAGATTTATAAATATGTCTTGTGTAATTATTCCTCTACCCAAATAACATACCAGCTTTTAAACTTGAAGATGATTTTCTTCCACTTCTGCTACAATCTATGTATATTCTCATTAATTTTTTTGTATATTAAAAAATGATGAATGATTCTATTGCACAATCAAGATAAAAATTTGCATTCTTATATATTAAAGACATTAAACTTATGATAACAAGTTTATTATAGAAATGTTTCTAGATTGTTTTTGTCTTGTCACATGGAAAATTTAAGTTGCAAAATATATCACTGTAAATTTTACATATATTGACATTTAATATTGATTTCATGCTAAAGGAGATTTCTTACATAGATACAGATATGGTTTTTGGCTTCATGTTGCAATTACTTTGTAAATAAGTATAATTAATGTGTTTATTTTATAAATAGAGGCCTGGTGCACAAAATTTGTGCATGGGAGGGTGGGGTCTCCCTCAGCCCAGCCTGTACTCTCTCCAATCTAGGATATCCCTCTCACAATCCTGGACTGCTGGCTCCTAATAGCTCACCTGCCTGACTGCCTGGTTGCCTCTAACTCCCCTCCCTTGCTGACCTGATCACCCCTCATTGCCTTTGCATGCTGACCTGATAGCCTAACTGCCTCCTGCTGATGGCCAGGTCACCCCCAATTGCCCTCCCTGCTGGCCTAGTTACCCCTCACTCTCCCCCTTGCCAGTCTAATCACCCCCAACTTCCCCCCTGCTGGCCTGGTTACCCCCATCTGCTCCCCCCAATGCAGTCTGCTTGTTCAGTTATTTGGTTATTCCTTGGGCCAGCTCTGGGTGCCAGGAGCTGACATACAAGGCTTGCGTACATATCTGACTAGGGCTGGCTGGGGAGATTAGAAGACTGGGGACTCCAGAGGCAGGTGTGTAGAACAGCTGTATTCACCTAGGGGTGGGCCCAACCATGACATACACCTGCATCCTGGAGGAGCTGAGGAGACTGGGCACTGCCATCTTGTGGCTGTGAACACCACCATCTTTGAGGGTGTGGCAGTCAATTAGCATATCTCCTCCTTATTGGCTGTGGATGCCACCAACTTTGTGAAGCGTGACAGTCAATTAGCATATTCTCTCTTCATTCAATAGGATTATTCTGATCCTCGCTGGTGCAAGCATCTAACCCCCTTAGTTGCATTTTAAATATATTGAATAAGAATTCTTTTTTTTTTTTTGGATAGAATAAGGGGTCATAAAATTATTCATCAAAGATTCAGATTAAATGTACCTGGAGTTGGCAACATTACATCAGGTAAAGGTCAGGAGCTTTAGAATCAAATATACTCTCAGCTTTTTGGTGGCAGGGACCTATCTTATAAATCTTTATAACCTTGTACCTGGGACAGTGTCAGACACAGAGAAATACCATTTGTTGGATGAATGAATTACTTGAGATACTAGTCGTGCTCACAACTTATGAGCCATAAAAAAATAATCAAGTTATTTAATTTTTTTCAATCATGCACTTTCTCATAAGAAAAAAAATTATGATAATAGTGTCTTTTTAAGGCTTTGGAAGCATTACAGTAAATAATTTAGAGAAGAGTCTGAAACATGTTAAACAGCTATAAGTAGCAGTATTATCACTTAATTCCATGTTCATTTGTTATTTTGGGTTCTAGAAAGCATTTTAGAGGAATCAGTAAAACTTAAGCTGAGTTATGAAGGAATAAAACAGGTTTAAGCATACTTCAGTGTACTTAGAGGTTTTGATAGAAAGTTGTACATCTGTTTTTATGCTTGATATTGGAGCTAGATTTGACAAAATAAAATAAAATAAAAGGCTTTAGAGAATCTTATACTGACAGAAATGTTTATTTAAATCAATTTTATTTTATTACTCCCATCTAAAATTGGATGGTTTCCATAAACTTTATTTGAGCATTTAATTGATTTTTAACTAAAAATTGATATGATTTGAAACCTGGTTATTGATTCTACCATGTTGAAAACAATCTGGAAAATTTACTCTCTGGTGAGCACAGATCAAAATAGTTAATATATTACAATTAATTCCTAAAGGCAGCTGCTATGAAAATTCATTTTTATTATCATGACTGCATGGCTCTCACTTGACATCACAATTAAATACAGTTATACAGACAGCAAAACTCCTTAGCATAACAATAAGCTTGCTCCTTGCAGCTGTTATTCTTAAATGAACAGAAAGGAAGTATGGATGACTTTTAATGATTTCTTTTCAATCTATATCTATGGAATATATTAGAGACTCACTGAAGTTTATAAGAAATTATAGAGTTTTTTAATGAACACATCATTTGTTTCATCAAAATTTAAAGAGAATATTGTTCGAGAGCGTTAATATCTCCAATGATATTTTGAACATATATATATATATATATATATATTCATTTTTTTCTTGTATAGCATCATATTATCAGCCTTTAACAAACTAATCTAGGAATATGCATATTACATAAAGTTATAATCTTATCACTTTTTTTACGTGGTACCAGTGGTATTATAGATCATGACGTTACTTGTAAAAAAAATGCAATGAAATGTTTAAAAAGTTAATGTAGAAAGAATATAAGTACTCTGAATCATATTCTGTGAATTTTATAGACTGTATTTGGAATAAACATTTTATTATGATGCATAAGAAATATGTACAATAAATATTTCTTGACAACTCATGAAATCTGTTATTATTTGTATTTCTGTAATACAATAAACTTGTATTATAAGAACATTTATATGAAGACATATTTCATTTTTTGTTTAAAATGCAGAAGGTTTTTTTTAAATCAATCAATTCTATACCACAATCATGCATACCTGATGTATGTCCTTAATGGTTCTTCATAAAACCAATGTTTAAACTCTTACCTAATACTGGAAAATTTGATTTACTAGAATATACACCTTGATTGCTATAAGAAAATGTTTACAGAGGTTTCACAGCATTAAAATTGCATCCAATTTCTTTGTACTTAACTGTAAGGAGAATGTAGGGAATAAAGATGAATGATTGACTAATATTGAGGATTCTATATTTATAAATATGTGATACAGTGTAAAGCCTGGGATATCATTAATTTATTCATGTGGAAGTATTAATTTTCTATGTTTCTGATGATACCTAAAATAAATCACTCTAATAGTAGGGAAAGTGTTTTCACATCAATCTCTGTTCTTAAACAATAGTGGAGTCCCCAGGTAGGCAACTCTGTTATTGGAGCATCATAGGTCAACATTAGGAATGAAAACATTAAATAATCACTACAATGCCTTTTCTTTGTATTCATTTTTTATTTTGTCTTTTGTAATTTATTGAACTAATCTGGGCTCCAAGCTCCAAATAAATCACAAAGAAGTTTTGGAAATATGCAGATGATTGAGAAATCAGCTGAGGAAAATTAGAATAATACCAGGCATACATCTTTCATTTTTATTTCAAAACTATACAATATTAAATACTATTGTTCTTTAAATTTGGTGTTTTATTTGTGTGTGTGTGAGTGTGTGTGTGTGTGTGTGTGTGAGTTTGATTGGTGAATGTTTGGTTGGTTAGTCAATTGATTTCTGCCACATTACTCTTTTTTTGTGTGTGGGAGGTTTTTGGTCAATTTTAAAATGATAAACCATTCTTCATTTCTCATCTTCATAAGGAGCCTCTTTTTCCATTCATCTGTGCTGCTATCCGATATTCTTTTCTCCTTTTACTCTTCTACTTTTATATACTTACTAGAGGCCTGGTGCATGAAATTTGTGCATGGGGGTGGAGTGTTGCTCAGCCCAGCCTACATCTTCTCCAATCTGGGATCCCTCCCACAATCCAGGACTGCTGGCTCCCAACTGCTTGACTGCCTGCCTGCTTGATTGCACCTAACTGCTTCTGCCTGCCAGCCTGATTGACACCTAATTCCTCTACTGCCAGTCCAATTGTCCTTAATTGCCCTCCCCTGCTGGCCTAGTCATCACTAACTGCCCTCCCTTTCCAGCCTGATTGTCCCCAATTTTCCTCTCTTACAGGCCTGGTTCCTCCCAATTGCCCTCCTATGCCAGCCATCTTGTGGCAGCCATCTTGGGTCCATATTGGGGCTGCCATCTTTCACTACACGGGGGTGACCATCTTGTGTGTTGGGGTGATGGCAATTTGCATATTACCTCTTTATTATATAGAATTTTAAAGAATGTTCTCTATTCTTATGATTTCAGCTATGAATTCTTTGCAGATGACAATTAAAGTCTATTATTTTAATCAGTATTTCTTAGCTTAATTGCACATAAAATACATTTCTTAACTTTATTTGTAAACCTTTAATTTCCACTATTAAAGAGAACACTATGGGCCCAAAATGGTGTCACTTGTGCTAAAGTCCATGAGGCTAAAACTTGACCAAATTGCTATTTCAATTGTATATTTCAATATACCTTGCCTTGAGGTATAAATAATTATAAAGCTCTACTGCAACCTTTATTCAAAAATAGAAAAATATAGTTATTTTAACTGTATATGGCCAAGACTAAAAGACAAAGGACCACAATTTGGGTTGAGAAGTCCTTCAATGTAATGAGCAAAAAAAAAAAAAAATTTAATTTATCCAATAAGAAGTTCAGTTCTAATGTTTGAGATTACACACAATATTTCTAATGGCTGATTTCTACATTGAACAGAAATTGAATTTTGTCTTAAATTAAAGACATAATAGATTCATTTAAAAACACATATTGTGTTTTATAAATTTTTAGTTACTAACATATTTTCCTGCATATATTTTATTGCTAACTTTTAAATGTAGATTAAAATGCCTTCATTTTAACCTGAAAGGTAATCATTTACTAATGATTTTCAACTTAAAAATTAATTCTAAATTAACAATCTTCTAAATATATCTATGAGTAAGTTCAATTAGGTTTATGATTAAATAATGTCAATAATCTTATCCTAAGATCTTCATTATTTTTTTAACATAGAGGATTTTGTCTTAAGCTTATTAGTTTTTAGTACCACTTTTATTTTAGTGAAATGTGTTGAGTTTCAAACCATCAGATAAGTAATGTAAAGATTTTCAGATTAAGCAAAATATGTACTATATTAATGTAATTCAAGCAAAATGAAATGTACTTTCTTTAAATCAGTGTCATAGTGAAATGTTTCAAGGATGTTTTTATTTAAGTTTGGTAGCAACAGTATATGAGTTGTTGAATTAAACTATATTTTAAATTTGCTTAGTACTATGACTAGGTTAACTCATATAGATGAAAAGACTGCTAGAGAAGTAAAATGACCATGGAATAGTTTTACTAACCCATTTCATGAGGAAGTTTACAAAGTTTATCATTTCACAGACATATGTAGTAGATCTCCACATCACCAAAATATAAGCATTACTATCCCATATGGTCCCATATTCTTAGGAGTTACTCAATCACAGGGCTTTGCTTGTGTCCCTTCTTACTTTTAACAGACAAACTTATCACTGATATCGCCAAAAACTTCTTTCCTAAAAAGCACCTATTTTGTCACCTGAGCACAGTTTTTATTTATTTTTTCCTGGAAGTTGATGCATCACAGAAAAATTATCATTATTTGATACAAAAGAGGGAGGGAGAGGAGAGAGAGATAGAGAGAGAATGCTCTAGGTGTGATGTGGGCAACAAGAATTTCCAGAATACTTCTCTCTTTTGGCAGAAAGCAAACTGGTTCACTCCTCTGGTCAGAGGTAGAGGCTAAAAGTGTGAGGAGGAAAGCAGTTTTCCTGTGAAGTTGGCTGTGAGAGGGATTAAAATGAATTCTATGTGTCCTTTTTATACTTTTATTAATGGATCTTAGTGTTATCCTATATAATAAAAGGCTAATATGCAAAGCGATCAAACAGCAGAACGTCTGGTCACTATGACATGCACTGACCACTAGGGGGAAGATGCTCAATGCAGGAACTGCCACCTGGTGTTAAGTGTGCTCCCACAGGGGAACACAACTCAGCCAGAAGCCTTAGCCAGGCTCACCGCTGGCAAGTGCTGTGGTTGTGGCAGGAGCCTCTCCCATGGGGAATGGGCCTAAGCCATCAGTCAGACATCCACCAAGAGCTCCCAGACTGTGAGAGGGCATAGGCTGGGCTGAGGGACCCCTTCCTCCCACTGAGCACATAAACTTTGTGCACCAGTCTCTAATAAAGGTTATTTATAAATACTCAAGAGAAACTTATCTTCAGGAGACTCAGAGACAGGGCATTCATTCTTATTTCAGTGAGAGCCCTAGCAACACTACTCTACTTGCTGTAAGGCAATGGCAGAATGGGACAAGGGACTGAAAGGGGATGCATTTCTAGTCAGGGATGTTGGGGGCACTGTACTTAAAAGACCCTTATTATTTCCCCCACTAAACCTCATTTTTGGCCCATCCAGTGTAGCTCAGTGGTTGAGTGTCAAACTATGAACCAGGAAGTCAAGTCTCAATTCCCAGTCAGAGTATGTGCCTGGGTTCTGGGCTAGATCCCCAATGTGGAGCTTGCAGGAGGCAGCCAATCACTGATGCTCTCTTATCACCGATGTTTCTATCTCTCTGTCCCTCTCCCTTCCTCTCTGAAATCAATAAAAATATATTAAAAAAACACATAAAATTATTTATTTCAAAGGTTACATGATTACATCCTACCCAGAACATATGTATAAGTTGGTATTTATTATTATCAGATTTAATGTTGCTAAATTTGGCTCATTTTTTTATGCATGTTAAAATCCTTCAAAATTCTGTCATTCCTTGCAGACTATATTCTGACATGGTCAATAGATCATCAGGGTCTTCAACTTGATGTTGGCTGAACAGCCCAGTGGTATGCCTCTACTCCACTCAAATTGACATAATTTTATTATCTGATATATTCTTTGTGTATTATCATTCAATAATGAGAGAAATTTTTGTTAGGATGTCACAAATCCACACAACTGAATTATTGTCCATTCTGTACTATTCCATCTGATCAACATGAATATTATCTACAAATTCATTAATTGGACATGTGAAATAGGTTTCCCCTGCCTAAGTGAAGTCCAGATATCTGTATTATACACTTTATCAGGCTAGAAACCCAGGACAAAATATTTATATAAAATTTTTCATGATCATAGTTTTAAAACATACATTTTGTTGGTATCTTATAATATTAGAATTATTAAAGTATGACAATTTTATTATACATAGTGAAAAATATTGGATACATTGTTTTTATTTTAAGATATTGTACTTTGATTTTCTAAGATTTTGATGCATGTGATTTTTTAAAATCTCATTTTTATTTTCAATATATTTCCTTTTTATAAGATTTATTCATTAAACATACAATGCCATTAGATATAAAACAAAAGAGGTTTAAATTAATTTATATCTGTCTTTTTTAGGTAGTTTTATTATTTCAGCAGCTTGGGAATTTGATAGAATAAATTTTCTTAAGTCCATTTTATATAATTTAATACTTATATTCATATTCATAATGATATTACTTGTCCTATTTCTATAAAAAGCTAAAACTGACATATCAATTTATGGTTGCGAAAACAAGTAGCATTAATAATAAGCATATTTCTTCTTCATTATTTATGATATTAGAAGAAGGAAGACTATAAAAGTGAGTACTGCATAATACTTACATAATTCACCTTAGAGATCTGCATTAATATTCCTGTATCAGTGTCAAATTTACCAGTGAAAAATACAATTAATTTGTTAGGAGTGGAACTATTCTACAATGGCTATAAAAAATGAGAATAATGGCACCCTTAAACAAATTCTATTTTTTTTTTACTCAATTCCAAACATACACTCACAGTCCTTCTGCCATTGAGTCGGAAAGAAAAATAAAATAAAAAGAACTAAGGAGGTAATGAATAATATATGAGTAGAAAAGAAAAACAAAATAAAATAAGACTGGCATTGGATTTTTTCTTAACTTTAGAAACAGGTGGAAATTAAGGAAGAATCACAATAAACATGTATGTATAACTGGAGCAATTATTTTCCCATTCTCATTTCTTACAAATTCCTCCTTAATGTTACAATGCTAGAATTTATTCCCAACTGGTCAAGACTAAAATTGATCTCTGAAATTATCTATTTAGCATTATTTCTTTTCTTTTTTCTTCTTTCCTTTTTTTATTTTTGCTTATGCATGTCTACAAATGAAAACAAAATAAAGTGCTACGAAATATTGATTTATTTTAAAATTTTAAAGATGGTTATGTGAAATGAACATGCACTTAACTGAATTTGTAATAACAAAACAGATAGATTTAATAATTAATACAGCAACTAATGTCTGGCATGTCTCACTCAATCCAAATCATCCAGACCTCAGCAGCAAGCTAACTTAATGGTAGGAGCATATGCCCCCTGCTTTTCAGTATACATCATAGCAACTGGTTGAATAGATGACTAGACTATGAGACACTTAGTATATTAGGCTTTTATTATAAAGGATGTGTATATAATATGTATATCTATATGTGTGTATGTGCATATATATATATATATATATATATATATATATAGTTGATACAGTTTACTAATCATTCTAGTATTTGATCAAATTAGTATATTTAATTGCATACATTTTTACTCACATGCTACTATTTTTGTTTATTTTATCTCTTTAAGCAATTTTTTTTTTCACTTAGCCCCCAACCTGCTTCTCCTCTTACAACTGCCAGTCTGTTCTATGAATGCTTCTGTTTCTATTTTATTTATTAAATTATTTTGTTTTTTAGCTTCCACATATATGTAAGATCATATGGTATTTGTTTTACTCTTACTTATTTCACATAGCATAACTTATTTCTCATGATTTATTCCATCCATGCTGTCACAAAAGGTAAGATTTTCTTTCTTTTGTTTTGTTTCTTTCTTTTTAAAACAAAACAAAACACATTTCCTATTGTTATATTCTAAGCACCTTCCCACTAGGTCAGCTGCCACAGTTTCCCCCAGCACCTCACCTTGTTTTGCTGCAGCTTTTTTCAGTAGCTCCATACCTGGAACCAATTTGTAGTTATTCATGTAGTTAAACCAGCTGTTTTGTAAAAACATCGTTGATTTCTCTGACTGGGTTGTACAGAGAGCAGTCATTTACACTGTCATAACATTTGTAAGGTAAGAGCCTTAAGAAAATCTATAGCATGAGAGAACATAAAATATTTTTCTAATTTTGGAATGGTTTGTTAACATATATTTTCAGTAGTAAGAAATATTGCCAGTCCCTTGCCTCACTCTGATTCTAAGGAGAAGTGGTCTTTACAGTCAAATGAGAAAATGAGTCCTAGTCCATAAAGGCTGCATGTCTTTTAAAGTTCCAAGCAACGTGGCAGGTGAAGAAAGAAAAGGAAGTGGAAAAGTCAAACTTTAGCTTTTTAAGTGGAAATATATCTATTTTTATCATCACCATAATAGGTTACTAGTAAAGATATGTTAAACTGTCACTTATCTTTTCTAATTATATTTTATTTCCATCATTTTATTAATAAGATCCATGTACTAGTATTTAAATTACATATAACACTTCTGAACTAGATGGAGAACCCTGAACATTTCCGTAATAGACTGGTTCGTTAGGATGAATGACTAATATATAGAGATGACTGACAAATATTGCACTAATTTTTCATGAATGAGAAGACATTTTTCTAAGTCTTAAATAGCATACTTCTACATTACACACTCTCTCCAATATAAAAGTTGATGAAGAATGCTAATCATTCTTTTATTTGATCAAGTTAGTATATTTAATTGCATACATTTCTATTCACATGCTACTATTTTTGTTTATTTTATCTCTGTCTCTATTTTTGACTCAGTGAAAATGAAATATACTCCACTTGAGCTCATGAAATGGTGCAGTAAGCACTTTTATATCATGATTGATGAGTTACTGTGAGATGCTGCTCGTCTGCTAGCATATGTTCCAGATGTTAAATATTATGAGCAATCTCTAGTACTTATAACACTAGTAAGTGCTTTAGGAAGAGACCATTATTAAATTTTAGAGGGAAATCCAAAACCGAGGACAGATCTGTGTAACATTTATTTCATTTTTAAAATGTGCTATCTCCCATTAGTAAATTGTATTGTCAAGGAATCATACAGTTAATCTTTTAAAAGTAAGTTTTATTGAAAAATCAGATCAAAATTCTCTAATGGCATCTGTGATAAAACAGTCAAATCTGTCACATGTGCCAGTGGAGGGTCAGTAGCCATCATAAGCTTTCTTTCTATGAAGCTAATAGTATTTTCAGCTGGGATGAGAAAAACCCAGAGGATAAAATGGGGGGGGGGAAATCTTTCTCATTTAGATCCCATAAGAATTTGTATAGATTGGCACATGTCGATATTAATACAACCCTTTCTCTATGTTTGAACAATTTTAAAGTTTCAAGGAAATAATTGTAGAATGGCTTAGTGATTCTTCTACTATGATATTGCCAAACTTTTATGTAAATTAATATCCTAGAGAGCTTGTTATAACATTTTCCTGGGTCCCACCCTAGAGTTTCTGTTTTAATAAGCTTCTGAGGGAGCCTGACAATTTGCATTTTAAACAAGGTACAAGATAATGTTCATGTTGCTCATACAGAAATCACACTTTTGAGAAAAAAAATAATAAAGGATAGAAAATAAAATATAATTTTACTATTAATTTGACATAAAGTATGGTTTTCTCTTGACAATGGGACCTGTTCCCCACTTCACCCTACCCCCCATTTTTGGTCTGTGTCTAATTTTAATGGAATAGCAGACATCATGGGAATAGACAGAAGTGACTCAGGAAGGTACAGGAAGTCTGGAATTGGGCTTGTTTCTTTTGTCAAGCTGTGATTGTTGGCATTTGACTTTATCAAGTCAGGAGATGTTCTAGGTTTGGGGTTATTGTTACTATGCTTACCTTCAGTGTACTACATGCCTCCCACATTGCTAATGATGCCTCTGTGTGGGACTAGGTTTCTAGGAGTTTTTCTCAGTCTTTATGCTCTACTTTCACCTTTCAGGTTTTTTCTATTAGGATGGGGTATCTTTGGGAAGTGGTTGGATCATGAGGGTGGAGCTTTCTTTAATAGAATACTGCTCTTTTAAAAGACCCCAAAGAAATCTCTCACCTTTTCTGCCTAATGAGGACATAGCAAGAAGACAGCCATCTTTGAACCGGGAAAGGCTCTCCTCAGCTCCTCAATCTGCTAGTACCTTGACTTGCAGTTCCCAGCATTCAGAACTATGAGAAATACATTTCTGTAGTTTGTGAGCTATATATGATATTCTGTAATACCAGCTCAAACAGACTGAGTTTTATTTTTAGCTTTTTATGTTATTTTACAAATTTTTATCTATAATATGTGTAATAATTTACTCTATTTTATATTTGGTTATTTATTAAGTTTTTTTTTTCATTTTCTTTACATTTGTGGGAGATTTATTTGCCTTAAATACTCTGTTCAAGAAACCAGGATTTTAATATTAGACATTCCAATTTTTATTGTTTTACTTCTCTAATTGTTATCTATTCTTACTTATCTACTTTTATCCATGCTATTCTTCAGGTCATTTTACTTCTTTGCTTGTCTATATGTTTTGTTTTCCTAATGATTTTTAAGCTTTCTTATTGTCAACAAATCAAATAAAATTTATAGCAAGGTTGTAGTCTTTTTCATGATTTTAAGCTATAAACATTTCATTGTTATTAATTTCTAAGAATATGATAGTAAGTTTTATATACTTCTTATTTCAAGTATTATTTACATTTTAGACATATGAGAAGTTTTAAGCCATGCTTTGCCATTGCTTTCTAATTTTATTATATTTTAGAGAGAAAACACGGTTTTTATGATATTGATTATGGGAATATGTTAGGTTTGCTGACTTAATTAATTTTTGATTTCATAACTTTTGTGTTTTCTCAAAAAATTATATTTTCAGTTTATGGGTTTATTGTTTTCTTTATAACTAGTAAGTTTAAGAAAATTATTAGTATTCTTCAATTTTCCATCCCTTTGCTATTTTTGTACTTATTTCATTTTGAAAAGGATATCAGATAACTACAAAAAGTATGGGCCAGGTAGGTGTAGTTAGCTGAGGGCAACCCACAGGGCAAGCTTGTTCAAAGTTCTTTTTGTCCCATTGCCTATGCCAGGCATAGTAAACTTGTTTATCAAACAATTGCTTTTCCCACCTTCCTGTGCACTGTATTTTTTTCCTTTTGAATTCCCAGATCTTTAATAGCTGTTCTTAGCTCAGGATGCCTCAATTACCTGACAGTCCTTTTGCCTCTCATGTCTTTGTGGGGCTCCCATAGCATGAAGTTAGTTTTTCTCTAGTTACTCTGTCATGTGCCAATTTAACCAGCCAAAGAACCTAGAAGAGAACAAAAAAGATTTCCTTCCCACTAGTGCAATCACCAGCAATTTTAGTTTTGAGTAATCATGGTTACTTGGTCTTATTTGCCACTACTTTTTTAGAAAAGAGTAGACCTCATTATGATCTTTGTTCATTCTTAGTTCTCATACACTTTTTCCTTTCTTCTGGATTTATTTATTGATTTTTATTGTTAGAACACAGTTTCTTATTTACATCCCCCCCCACTCACCCCCAAAGAAAAGTTATTTTCTGATAAATCATTTCAGATTCTGTTGGCCTGCCATTTTATAAAACTACATGTAATTATTTTCCTCGGTGTGCAATTAATCCTTATTTGCTGTTCTTCTGCTACCTCTTATTTACATAGAAAAATTTGATATTAACAAAACTCTTATTCATTTTGGTTATCTAATGTTCTTCTGGATGTAATTAGAGAGTTCCTTGACTTTGATATTTTCAGATTTTATCATCTTCTTTTTCTTCATAAGATACATCTTAACACTTTGAGTGCATTATCTTTTCTATTTTGAAAATTTCTCGAGTATTGTATAGATATAGGCAAAGTATAACATCTTTTGGGTTTCTTTCTTAGTGCTTGTAGATCTCAGATGTTCTGTGCTTTTTCTTGTGAGTTCATCTTTTATTCCTTTAATACTATGCTTTTGCTAGTGATGGTTCCCTGAGGGAAGGAAGGAGAACCTGGATTCCAGTCCTTCTAGATTATTTTTTGGCAGTTGGGAGGTATGCATTTTGCCTTGGGCCAATAGCCTAAAGTTTTATAATTTGGGTTCAGTAATTTCTTATTTCATACTCCAGGTATCTCTATGCCTCAAGGAAACTACTATGCCTTTTATTTTAGAGATTGCTTTCCTTGTTCATATACAGGCACATTTTAAGGTGATTTCTTCATCCTTGGCAGGAAGAATGAGGGACAGGAGTAAGTGTGGGGTTTGCAGGGGACAGGAGTGTAAGAATTCTCAGAGAGCTGCTAACTGCAAGACTTGATATAGGATAAAGACACTACAAATATTTTGCCTCTGTTAAGAAACTGTAAAGGCCAATATATATGTTAAAATTTAAGAGAACCTTATTTCCCAATAAGATGGTGAGCAAGACATTAATTAGGTAATCAATTTGATCTATCTGTTTACTGGACTCCTTTGCTCTCTAAGCATGTTGATGAACTTTTTGTTTTTGCTTTTCTCCTTCTCCTTAAGTAGTCTAATCTCTTCTATATTTTGTCTTCTGTTTTTTGAACCCTTGGTTGTTTTCTCTTTATTCATCTTGTGAACATGTACATCAGCAGCAACATATTTCTTGAAAGGTGCATAAAATGATTGAAAATGTCATAATTTTGCATCCTAATTTGGCTGATAATTTTCATTAAGTTTTCTGAGTTGAAAATTATTTTTCCTTTGTGTTTAAAGCAGCACTCCATTTTTTAATTTGTGATTTTTTTTCAGTTTAGAAGTATAATACTATCTCAATACATACACAATATTGTCCTCTTTTCAAAAATTTGAGAATATTTGATCATGATATTCTGAAAACTGTACTTTGTTGTAGATTCTTTTCACTAATTCTTCTGGGAACTTAAGTGCTCTGACAATATGGAAATTCCAAAAACTACCTTTCATGTTTGTTTTTCAATTATTTGTCTTTCTTTTTCCTTCCTTTCTCCCTTCTTCTTTCTTTTCTTCCCTCCCTCATTCCCTCCCTCCCTCCCTTCCTTCCTTGCTTTTTAAACAGCATACTTACATATTACAACAATAAGTTTAGTTAGCATCCATTATATCATCAAGATGAAAAGAATACAGAAAAAGAATCATTTTCTTATGATGAGAACTTTTAAGATATAGTCTCTTAACAACATTCAAATCCTAATAAAAGAGTAATATTCAGATTGACTATCACTCCAACACACAAGATGGCTGCCCCCATATGGTCAAAGATGGCTGCCCCCATGTGCACACAAGATGGCCACCACAAGATGGCCAGTGGGGGAAGGCAGTTGGGAGAGACCAGGCCTGGAAGGGATGATAGTTGTTGGTGATCAGGCCAACAGGGAATGGCAGTTGGAGGGACCAGGCCTAAAGGGGAGAGCAGTTGGGGGCAAACAGGCTGGCAGGGGAGCAGTTAGGCATTAATCATCCTGGCAGGGGAGTGGTTAGGGGGTGATCAGGCTGGCAGGCAGAAGTGGTTAGAGGCAATCAGGACAGCAGGCAGGCAAGCAGCTGGAAGTTAGCAATCCTCAATTGTGAGAGGATGTCTGACTGCCCATTTAGACCTGATCCTATTTAGCCCCAATCCTATCTTGATCGGGCCTAAATGGGCAGTCGGACATCTCTTGAGGGGTCCGAGATAGGAGAGGGTGCAGGCTGGGGGACACCCCACACCTTGCACAAATTTTGTGCATCAGGCCTCCACTATGCCATAAAAAAGTTTACCTACTCCCATTAGCAATCAGGTTGTATATTACATCCTCAATAAGTAGCATTTACAATATAACTAGAAGTTAGAACTATTTGACAACTTCTATACAATTCTCTTGTCTCTATCCTCTACTGCCTCAGTTAATCTGATAATTATAAATATGATTTGTCACTCCTTTTAAAAAATATATTTTTCTTGATTTCAGAAAGGAAGGGAGAGGTAGAAAGAAAGTATACTGTTTAGGAGGAGGAATGCTTGAATTAAATCCTACCTAACATCGATGATGAGAGAGAAAAATTGATTGGCTGCCTCCTATATACCCAACCCTGGAGATCGAGCCCACAATCTGATGTGCTCTGATGAGGAATCAAACCATGACTTCCCATTTCATAGGTCAATGCTCAATCCCTGAGCCTCACTGCCTGGGCTATGTCTCTTTTTTTTTAATTCAAGATATAAGTGAAATCATGCAGTACTTCTCTTTCTCTGTCTAATGAATTTCATTTAGCATAATGCCTTCAAGATGGCCAGCAGGGGAGGACAGTTGTTGCAAATGCAGGATTTCTTTATGGCTGAATATTATTCCATTTGTGTGTGTGTGTGTGTAAATATAAACAATATTTTCTTTATTCTTTCTGCTGTTGTGGGCACTTAGGTTTTTTTCAATGTCTTGGCTATTGTAAATAATGCTGCAATAAACACAGGGGATTACCATATCTTCAACATAGTCATTTTGTTTCCTTCAGAAGTGGAATTCCTGGATATTTTCCATTTCTGATCCATTAAAATTTTAGTTCATTTTTTTAATTTTTTTGATTTTAATATTTATTAACTATTTAGAGTTACTATGTTTTTAAAATTAAAGACAGTGGTTTAATCATGATATTATGGAAGTACTAGAGCCATAAGTCATTCTAATTGGTCTTCATTAGTTTATTAGATTCCATTCCTCAATCTTTAATAGTGACAGCTCTCATACTAAAATATGATTATGGAATCCCCATATTTAAATTACTTTAGACATTTTGAAATTTGGTGAACTACAGTGCATTTGCATAGAAGACAAAATCAAATTCCTTAATGTGGAATATATAATCTTTTTTTTTTATCTAGTCCTGCTTAGCTTTTTCTTCTCACATAACTCAGTTTTTCCCACTGACATACTCAAATATTCACCATACCTGAATTTGCTGTGCCATTTCACAAATCACCACCTTTCCACACACTGTAATTCATTTCTAGATTCTGTCAAGTGAATTCTGCTCGTCAGGTGGGATTTAATTCAAGCATTCCTCCTTCTAAACAGTATAATTTGGATCTAAACTAAACAAGCTTCTTAATAATTTGCATAGACTTCTATTATATATTTTGAGGATTTAACTTTGGCTTCTTTATTTAGGTTTCTAACAAAACTATAAGTCTTCTAGATTAAACACTTTTTACTTATCACTGTATACTTAAGAAAAATGAGTAGTCTGCCTTTAATGCATGCTTCTTGAAAATAGAATAAAAAAGGTATTTGTAAAATGAAATAAATAAATTCTAACTTATAAACATTTTTGTTTGATTCTGGATCCAGGAAGAAAATGTCTTATTAGAATATAAAATGGTGAAAAATACTTGAGAAAAGTTGCAAAAAATAACTTAAGTGAATCACCTTGCATTAAAGACTGTCTCATATAATGAAGGAAAATACAGACTAAAACCACCAAAAAATTTTATGCACACCAATTACTAGGATGAGAATACAATCCTTTTCAAATCTTAGAGACATTACAATTTAAATAACTTCCACAAATTGTGCTTCACTGAAAATATCCTATCTCATAAAAGAGTAATATGCAAATTGACCATACCTCTGCTACACACACAAGCCACACCCTCCAGCAATGCCTACCAGCCAGAGTGAGTATGCAAATTAACCCAACCAAGATGCCAATGGCCACAGAGAGTGCAGGAGAGAAGACTGGGTTGCCCCTGTCGATGAAAGAAGCCAAACTTTCCACAAAGCCTGGCCAGCTGAGGTTAAGGCAACAAAGTTTCAATTATATAAGATAAATAAATCACAGATCCCATTGCCTCCACTTGGGTTGTTGGGGGGCATGGCCATCCTACAAACCACCACAGGCTCCTCGCACAGGCCACCCCATGCCCCAGGGAACACCCACCCTGACCCAGGACACATTTCAGGGCAAACCAACCCCACCCGGGCACTCAGCCTCTATTCTATCTAATAAAAGGATAATATGAACATTGACCATCACTTCCAACACACAAGATGATTGCCCCCGTGTGATCACAAGATCATTTCTTCATGTGGATACAAGATGGCCAGCAGAGAAAGGCAGTTGGCAGGGACCAAGCTTTCAATGGAAGGCAGTTGGGGGTGATCAAGCCTGCATGGGAGGGCAGTTAGGGATGACCAGATCTGCAGAGGAGGGAATCTGGGGGTGACTGTGCCTGCAGGGAAGGTTAGTTGAGGGTGACCAGGCCCATAGGGTAGGACAGTTAGGAGCAAATAGGCTGGCAGGGGAGCATTTAGGCATCAATCAGCCTGGCAGAGGATTCGTTAGATGGTGATCAGGTTGGCAGGCAGAAGTAGTTAAGGGCAATCAGGAAGGCAGGCAGGTGAGCAGTTGGGAGCAAGCAGTCCTGGATTGTGAGAGGGATGTCCAAATGCCCGTTTAGGCTTGATCCAGGATAGGGCCTAAACGGCAGTTGGTCATTCCTCAAGGGATCCCAGATTGGAGAGGGAACAAGCTGGGCTGAAGGACACTCCCCCCAATATGCACGAATTTTGAGCACCAGGCCTCTAGTTGACTATATAAAATGGGAATATGAGGGAAATATAGGAACTTAAAAATGGAAATTGTTAAGTATCTATACTGCATTTTTCAACATAAAGATTCCTAAGCTCTTTTTATATGCACATAATAATATATAACATTTTACTTATTAAAGACTAATAATTTTTCACTTGCTATAATTTCAGGATTTTGCTATTATGTATTCAGTAAGATACAAAATTTTTTCTTTTGACTAATATATAATTTTATAGATTTTAACTACTTGAGACGAAAAGTATAGATCATATCTCTTGATGTGTTATTTTTTTCTTTATTGATTAAGGTATTATATGTGTCCTTATCTTGCCATTTCTCCCCCTCACCCCTCATTCATGCCCTCACCCACCCACCCCCGCCCCCGGAGCCTGTGTCCATTGGTTAGACTTATATGCATGCATACAAGTCCTTTGGTTGATCTATGCTCCTTACCCCCATCCTCCCCTACTTTCCCTCTGAGGTTTGATGGTCTGATCAATGCTTCTCTGTTTCTGGATCTGTTTTTGTTCATCAGTTTATATTATCCATTATATTTCAAAAATGAGTGTGATCATGTGATATTTATCTTTCTCTGACTGACTTATTTTGCTTAGCATAATGCTCTACAGTTCCATCCATGCTGTTGCAAATGGTAAGAATTCCTTCTTTTTTATAGCAGCTTAATATTCCATTGTGTTACTTTGTTTTGTTTGTTTGCTTAAATTCCATCTCCTTTATACTTGATAATTAATTGGCCTGGGAACTTACTATTTTTTTTTACTGGATACTATTAAACATGGGATCATGGATGCTAACACTTTATAGTACAGATATTAAATCTCCAAAATGTATTGGCCAAAACCTTAAAAAGAAAATTAGTAAAGTACACGGTCCCTCACATTTTTCCTAGAACAGATAATTGTTCCTAGATTATAAATAGCTGCAATACATACACCATATATGAATTATAGTAGAGAAAAACCTTACTCTTGAAATGATATATGTATTTTAAGGAAAGGAGCACAGAGAAAATCTATACAGTTCTATCTCAATGGAGGCTCCCTATGTAAAAATTGTGACCTTGTTAGAAATAGGAAGACCTCTAGATTCAGCTTCTAATATTGGCCTAATATTCTAATTAACTCAATCAGAAGTGCTTAGTTGGCTTTGGACCTACATCTCAATAAGTTACTAAAAGAGATAAAGGAAATAAGCCCTATTGCATTTGTCTCTTATAATAATACACAGTGTTCATGGATTTGTCAAAAAAGCTGTATTATTCTAATCTTGGGCATACGACAAGAAAGACACTCTAAAGGTATAAAATATTTACTGAGATATTAATATGTGCACATCATGAATTGGATCTACAGCAAAAAACAATACAGACAGGGGCTTTGTCATTATGAAGCTTATGTTCTTCTGAAGAGAAACAATATAAATATTAATTAATACATAATACATGAATGATTAGTACTAATTAGTCAACCATTAAGTATAACATAGTACAAAGGGCTTTGTATATAATTAAAGTAGGTGACAGGAAGAAATGTTACTGGGTGACTACCTGGTTAGGTGATATGTCAAGGACTGCTGGTGATCACCAACATTCATGTTTTCCTCTTCCCAACAACTAAGCCATATTTTCCAGCCTCTCTTGTATTTAAGGTGACCATATGACTTAAATCTGATCAATGGCACTTGGAAAAACATTGATAAAATATACATTAGGTCTGGCCCATAAACTCTCTTCCCTAAATGTGATGTAGACCAAATGCAGAGGATCTCCAGGTGGGGATATCCAGGCTCTACAAAGATGTTGGAGTTACTAAGTAGAAGAAAACCCTTAGCACATTGTGGTGCAGAACAAATCTGCACAGCACACGCACACATACACACACACAATGAGTGAAATTGAACTATATATGAGTGGTGGTCATGCCTGTGATGGCAAATAGACAAATGGGTATACACACCTTGAGCTGAGGAGAAGACAGGGCTGCAGAGAGATGTTTGGGATTCATTGACATGTGTGCTGTAACTGGTGTGAGAAGTGAAGGGGGTCATGAATGGAGAGTGTGCAGATAGTGAGGTGACAAGGACAAAGCCCAGGAGGCACTTCAACACTTAGAAGTCAAACAGAAGATGACAAGCTGGCAAAGGATCTTGGAAAGGAGTAGCCAGTGTGTTGGAAAAACATTCCTTCTAGCAGATACAAGAATAAAATGTATTTCTATAAAATAGGCATGGTCACCAGGGTTAAATGCTGCTCAAGAGGTCAAGTAAAGCACACTCAGAAAGGTGACTATCAGATTTGACAAAGATAGAGAATAACAGTATTCTTGACAAAAGGGGTTTCTTCAGTATTTTGTCCTGAGGCAATGGAGTACAGTATGAAGGATGCCATGTGAGGAAGTGAAATAGCAAAATCAACCAGTCCCTTTAGAATGTGTTGATGTGCAAGATAATAAGAAAGTGGTAGCTGGTGGCAGAATGATAACAGAGGTGTTTTGTTTTGTTTTGTTTTTGTAAGATGAACATTTTAAGGAATGCTTGTATGCTGAGGGGAATGTGGACAGAGGTAGAAATTAGGGGAGAGCTATCCTAGAAAGTGTTGAATTGTCAGTTTAGTCATAGAGAAGACTAGAGGAAATGATATCCAGAGTGCAAATGGGCAGTTTGACTTTAGATGGGAATAAGCATTTACTCTACTGTAACAGGAGAAAAGGACTAGTGAACAAATGACTTGGGGATGAGGTGGAGGTACTCTATAGTTGCTATTACCCAGATTCAGGAAGCTTCTCTGGTTTCTTCCTTTATGAAGCCTGGCTTTTAGCAGTTACTTGAAATTTGTGAATTACACAACTTCCTGACAATACATCCCCTTTTGCTTTAGTTAACTAGAGTAATTAACTTAGGCTCAGTACAGAAAACCCCAACTGATAAATAAATTATTGCTGTGTAATATATATATAAAATAAACTTTTATGAAAATTTGGAAAATGACAAGTGAAAAGATTTCTTTATCCTAAAATATCTTATCACTATTCCTCATGCAGTGCCAGAGATTCAAGCAACAGAAAATATTCATATGGCTGCAGAGAGCTCATCACTGGTATATACTGGGGAGGCAGTCAGTGTGTGGTGAGCAGATATGAAGAAATGGATCTCTTCTCTCTCTCCTTTAAATAAGTAGTAACTAGTTGCCAGCCTTTACTGGGCATCTTCTGAGAAGGATGAATGTTGTTTTGCATTGGAAAACATTTTCTGCAATCTAGGTTGATGTATCGAAGGGGAAAGATGTCAGAGAACTGTTTTCCGCATTGTTACTTTAACTATAGAGCTGACTTACTAAATGAAAACATGCAAAATATATTTTGTAAAATTAAAAATAAACCAGTTTTGCCTTAGCCAGTTTGGTTCAGTGGAAAGAGTGAAGGGTCTCTGGTTTGATTCAGGTCAAGGACACTTACCTCGGGTTGCAGACTTGATCCCCAGCCCTGGTGGTGGTGGTAGAAGTGCATGCATATGGGAGTCAACCTATTCAATATTTCTCTCTCTCTCTCTCCCCCACTCTCTCCCTTCTCTCCCTGCTCCTTCCCTAATTTCCACTCTCTCTAAAAAATCAATGGAAAAATACTCTGAGCTGAGGGTTAACAAAAACTAAACTAAACTAAACCAGTTTTGGTTGAATTAGGAATGAGTGTTTATAAGCCCAACTTTGTTCTGCCTTCTCTTTGAATATCACTTACATTCCTCATAAACCTAGGGCTCTGTTGTAGAACATAGTTTGTAAAAACACAGATATATGTAATAAAATAAATTAAATCTCTGTCTATCTACTTACCAACTTACCTACAGATCTGGCTAATGTTAACATGGTAATTACATGTATTTGTAATTCTATTATTTCAATTACTTTTTTTGTGATTATGCAGAGAGCAGTGTTCAAACAAATGTGCAGGAGATGACATAGTTGCTCTCATCTCAGTAATGAATAAGGTTAATTCAAGGAAGGATAGGCCAGTCTATTGTTCAGTGTGTGTGCTTTAAACTATGTGCTAATTCAGAAAGTGAATTTCTTAGATAGGAAGAACATTAGTCCTTCAAGAATATATGGAATCATCCTTGCCAATTTGGATCCGGGGAAACAGTGTAGGCCTGCGGATTAAAATGCATAGGTTTGATTCTGGTCAAGGGAAGGTATCTCAAGTTGCAGGCTTCACACCCAGCACCTTGCTTGGTCAGGGCAAGTGCAGGAGGCAACCAATCAATGAATTCATGTGTCTCTCTTACATCATTATTTCTCTCTGTGTGTTTCTCCCCATCCCTTTCACTCTCTCTAAAAATCAATGGAAAATATATCCTTTGGTAAAGATTTAAAATATATATATATAACCCAACATTTATTTTCTATACTTTAGGAAAAATGTAATTGCATCCTAAAAGAAATCTATAAGTGCTCATGACTCTTATTACATAGATTTCTTTAAAAGAGTCTATAGAAGCTTGAGGTGTTAAGAACTGCATTCTTAAAAGAATAATTAGCTATGGCATTTATTTAAAAGAGCTAAATCAACATGCCCACTCTTATACACAAATCCATTAATCAGAGAACAGATGGTCCCCTAAAAGTGAAACTAAACAGTTCTCAGAACATGACAATCCATTTATCTTAATGTGAACATCCTCTAGCAGATATCAAAAAGCAACCGAGTCAAATTTATAACTTTTGAAGTATATAATACATACATTTGACATCCAAGAAAGAATTTTTGACCTTAATAATCTGATTCATATTGGTACATGGAAATGTATAATAAAATGGGGCTTAAATATTTTAATTATATTCAAAACAATAGTAGAAAAAATAAATTTATCATCAATATTTCTTTAAGCTATCTATTCTGTTGTGGCAAAAAATTATGTGAAATTTCTTTTTTTAATATCTCTATGTGTCTAGATCAGTGGTCAGCAAACTGTGGTTCTGTTGACTAATAAGTTTGCTGACCACTGGGGTAGGGGCCTAATCACAAGGAACAACAACAACCTGTAATTATTGGAATCAAGAGTCTAGGTCAGTGGTCAGCAAACTCATTAATCATCAGAGCGGCAAACTGCGGATCGTGAGCCACAGTTTGCCGACCACTGGTCTAGATATCTGAAATCTGGATATTGTTTGTTGGGTTGCATACTTTTATATTAAATTGAATAACAAATGTGTATATATCCTATCTTTTTAATGTATGCATTCCATTTATCATTTATTCAGCAACCACTTATTGGGGTTATATAAGAAATGGAAAGAAAGAGATAAATCTTTTTATTTTAGTCCTTCCTTCTGCTGGCACCAGTTTTCTTCCAGCACCTGGGATGCGGGCTTTCACTCTGGCTGCCACCTTCCATCTTCACTCTGGTTGGAGCCTTCAATCTTCACTCTGGCCAGGTCGCTGCTCTTGTAGCTACCTCTTCCCCCTCATAGCAGGCATCCTGCCCCACCTGGCCACTCTGCACCTGCATATACACTGCCCAGAAGCCCTGAGTGTCTGGGGGGCAGGGTTGCTGCAATCTTTGTTGGGTTACTTTGCATACTCACTCCTTATTGGCTGACAGGTGTCACAAAGTGACAGTCCATTTGCATATTCCCTTTTATTAGTTTCCTTTATTCGATTTTTTTTTTTTTTTTTGGTATTTACCATCTCCATTCTCCTTTACCTTCCCTTCATTCTATAAACTGTTCTCTTTCAGAATTTTGAGTTCAAGATATAGATTCTGAAGAGAATAGAAAGGATTAAGTAAGGGCTCTATGAAGGGCTGTGGATAAACTGGTAAAGAAGAGTAGGGCCTACTTTGTAAATGATTCTTTGTATTATAGGGAAGACAAACAATAAGTTTAGAATGTGATGGGACTTTGTGAATAGGTTCCTTTTTTAGTCTCTATTAGAATTTATCTGCTGGTAAGAGATGACTAAAGAGATTCTCTAGATCTGGTCATGAGATTTGAGTCAAGGGAAACTTCCACTTTGGTCTTGCCCAGGTAGAACACTAAGCATAAGTGCTAGTCCCTGATAAACAGTGAATGCCTGTTGTGCTTGGCAGAGATGTAAGACAGACCCTGATGGAGTTCCTTACATAGGCATGCAATATGGTAGCAACAATAAATCACTCACTTATTTATTTATTAAATAACTTATTTATTTATTTTTTTATTCATTCCATAAATATTTCAATAAACTACTTAGGACTTGGGATATGTGCAGTGTTCTAGGCAGAATTCTTATATATTCCTCATTGATGCATGAGTTTATTTAATCCCCCCCCCACTTGGATTGCAGGGGAAATCTATGAATATGAAATCATAAAAATGACTATTTTAAATTATGTGGTAAATGGTGGTAGATTATCTGGATGAGCCTAACCTAATCACATAAGAGCTTAAAAACACTTTCTTGTTTGTTTATCCAGCTAATAGCAGAAGCGGTAGCCACTGAGATTCTAAGCATGAGACAGATTCGGCACACCTTTGCTGGCTTGAACAATGAAGAGGTCACACGGCAGGGAATGTGATCAGCCTCTAGAAGCTGAATGTGGCCTCTGCTCACAGTCAGCAGGGAAATAAGGACTTCAGTGCTACATCTTCAAAGAACTGAATTTTGCCAACAACCTAAATGAGCTTGGAAACACATTTTCCACTTCCTTACACCTATGCTCCAGATAAGAGCTCAGGCAAGCTGAAAAAAAAAAAAAATTTAAGACCCTAAAGAGAGAACCTAGACAAGTCCACCCAGACTTCAGAGCTGTGGGTTAATAAATGGTGTTGTCTGAAGGCCCTAAGATGTAGTAATTATGGTAAATTGTTACATACCAATAAAAAGCAAACACACGTGACACAAAAACCTCTACTACGTGAAACCTGAAATCTAGGGGTGACATATACATAATAAAATATTAAGGTTATATGTATCATTGAGGAAGAGAAATATAAATTACGGTAAGTGAAATTAAATATGAAGATCATGTTGCAATTTTAGAAAGGGTCACTGAAAGGTAAGACATTGAAATGGTGACATTTAAGTTAAAATTTCCAGGAGGTGAAAAATGTAGCCATGTAAATGTCTGAAGCAGGTAAGGTCTAGAAATGGAAGACAGTAAATTCAAAGGCTCTATGTTAGAATATGCTTGAGGAATAGCAAGAAGGCCAACACATGTCTGGAAGAAAATGGACAAGGAGGAAATTAAGAGATGAAATCAGAACACAGTGAGAGGAAATTAGACCACAAAGTACTTTAAAGACTATTGTCTGAATCCTGGCTTTTTTTCTGAGTAAAATGGGTTTTGGACATAAGGGTGACATGATGTTACTTTCTGTTCAAAGAGATCACCCCGATAGCTCAAGAAGTAACAGAATGAGTGTGATAGGCACATTGAAGTGAAGACCATTAGGCCTGGTAGTGTATTACCTATGGAAACAAGGTAAAACTGATAAGAAACCTGCACATACCTATAACAAAGAAACAGACAAAAGTATAAAGTCTTCAGAAAATGCCTTTGAGGATAGATGTCCACCAGATTGTAAGCTCTACACAAGCAACATTTTGTTTGTTATTTGTTCATTTTTTTAACCTATTGTTTTAAATAGGGTATTCCCAAAGCCTACAATGCAGTTGCCCTCTTCAGCTGGTTGTTGAATGAAATATGACATAGATGAATGAACCCATGATCACTGAAACCCTCTCATTTATCCACCTTGCCTTCCAAACTAGAGAAGGTTAGAGTGCCTGGAATGGATCAAACACATTAGCAAGAAAGTAAACTGTGTAGGTGAAGTGATTTTGTCCTCAATCACAACTATAGCTTTAGTGTTTGGAATACCGACTGACACAAAGGAGTGCTCTGGTGAGGAGTGGGTATAGATGACTAGAGGAGTACAAAGATCAATGAAATAAGATTTTTAAAAATTGAGTTATATTTTTCAACCACATCTGTTTTTAGTTAAATAGTTAGAACCTAGTGTTTGTTTGGTTGATTCTAACATTTGTTCCAAACTTAGGAAAGGAAGCACATTGTACTAGTCTATAAAAAAATGGATCTATTACATTCACCCAGTAGGATTTGCTAATGTTTTACAGTTACTTTATACATTTCTCTATATTATGTTTTACTAATACTCTGAGTAAAATTAGGCTTTTTTTTTTTTCTTGAAAACCAGGAATTCTGGCTGACTAGAGAAAACATTCTGAGGAATAAGGAATATAGGTGCTAAATCACAAACAAAGTTGCTCTTTGGAGAAATGCATCAATAAAAGGAAAGCTGAGGACTTTAAGATACCATTTTGGTTTACTGAATGCATGAAAAAATATTGCTTATGTTGTTTATCTCTATGACATGAGTTCAGGTACCATAAGTACTGTAGTTACTTCCACTCTTCACAGATTGCCAGCCATCTTTATAAAAACATAACAAATTAGATTGCCACTCTGCTAACAAAATTTGATGTTTCTTGCTACCATGGCATTAAATGCAAATTCTTTACAAGGAAATACAAACTATTTGTGGCTTGGCTTTCATCTTCAGACTCATTTAAAGGACTCATCCTCTGTCCTTTAACATGAAATATACATTCTATATTCCAGCCACAAGAAAGTCTAATAATAAACCCATGTTTTTATTAATTATGTCTCCTTTTCCTTTCTTTCTTGTTTTACACCACCAATTCATCACTCAAGATTCAGCCAAAATCCATTTTTCCAGAAGACCTTTTCTTATAATCCTGAGTGAATGAACTAAGGAACTCCATCATTATGTTCCAATGACATTATTGTAGCATATTGAGGGCCCTCAATAGCCATTATTCCCTTCTCCCATTGGGCAATAAACTACTTAAATATTTCACATGGTCATATGAGTAGCTTCTGTCCAATAGGTGTGAACAGAAGTTTTGTCAGCAGTTTCTGAATCACACTCTTAAAGAGGAGCTGCTTGACCTCTACTTTCCTTTCCTGTAGAGTGGAACATAGAAGGAGCATTCTAGGAAATGCCAGAACAGTTAAGATAGATGGAATCTGAGTTGCTGGTTCATACCATCTCTACACTTAATTGACTGTCATCAGCTAGGACCATGGTCAGCAAGCTGCGGCTCGAGAGCCACATGCGGTTTTTTGGCCCCTTGAGTGTGGCTCTTCCACAAAATAGCACAGCTTGTGAGAGTCTATTTTGAAGAAGTAGCGTTAGAAGAAGTTTAAGTTTAAAAAAGTTGGCTATCAAAATAAATTTAAATTGTTGTACTGTTGATATTTGGCTCTATTGACTAATGAGTTTGCCGACCACTGAGCTAGGACATGCATATAATGACAAAACAAACCTTTTATCGTATAGAGTTTGGTATCATTTGGTCTCTATAGAGCAGCTGGATCAATGTATCAATCCCTTTACAGACTCCATCACATTATAGTAATTATTAATTTGTCATAGATGACCTTTGGTTACTTGAGAGAGGGAGAGAGAGATTTGATTTAAGAATATACTTTCACAGAACCCAAGAAAGCATATATGGGCCCCACAGATATTTATCAATAAGAACAGAAAAATCCACCAGAAAACCAAATAGTGATTCTTTATGCCTTACTCATTTTTCCTCTGTTCTCTCTGAAGATCAACTTCATTACTCTGCTTGGTGGTTAGATGCCTTTTCCTTTTATACATATTTGAGAGAAGGCAGCCTCCCCATACCTCTCTAGAACTTAAATTTAATCAAAATGCCAAATGGAACTAGATCCTTTCAGTCCTAGCTTCAAATACATTAAAATAGATTCTCAGTGGTAGAGCTTGAGTAAGTCTTCAACCCTAATCTAATCCTAAAGCCAGAGATGGGACATTATTTTTCACAGTGAAAGGAAGTAATTGCATGTGTATATACATACTGAGAGGTGCCTGCTGCAGGAATCATTTGCTACTAGAGGGCCCTGTCAAGATTTTACTCATTTTGTTATCCTCAGAGCCATGTGTGCCACCTGATTAAATAAATGTTTGCTGAATGGAGAATGAATGGATATGATCTAGAGAACATTCACTGTACAGCAGCCAGCCATAGGTTATACCATTGTGGTGGAGATGTAAAAACTCCTTGTCTTTCAGACAAAATGTGAAACCCAGACCTTGCAGAACCCTAATTCCAGGAGCAAAGTGATTACTGGGGGTTTCAACAGGTGATCTACAAAACACAGACAGGATTACTCTCATGTAATATCATCTCATATGCATTTCAGCTCTCAGTGTGCTCATAGTATTTTTATTTTTTAATTATAAAATTCAAATGTTGAACTACCTGTAATCATTGTATGCTGTCATTTTTAAGTCTCTGCTCCATAGCAACAAAAAATACATGATAAAATATTTAATGAAATGCACACGAAACAGCTATTAAATAATGACTTCTGTTTTAATTCTACATTTTCACTTTCTTTGGTCAGTGAAATAAAGATATAAATTTTCTGAGGGAGAAAACCTTGGTTATAAAGTCCTCCTTTATTGCTGAAGGTAGGAAGACAGAGAGGATTCATTCTGAGATAAAGACATTCAATCTCACTCAGCGCACGAGGCATGTCAGAAAAATCACCTCCTGGATGAATATAACAGATCAAGCATATCAAAGAATGATGGACTTGGGAACTGGAAAGACATGGGTTATGTCAGAGCAATCCTGATGGTACAAAGTAACAAAACAGCACAGCCACACGTTCCATTTTCAGTGGGGATACTCATTGAAATGTTAATCCTTTTGGAGGTTATTCTATAATTGCAGAGATGTCAAAGTAATATTATATATTATATTAGAATTCTAGTACATACTTAAAAATTATGGAGAAAAAGATAAATGTTACTCTTTAACACCCTTGTTTTATTTTTTAAAATGTATTTTATTGTTTTGTGTTTTTTTGTTTGTTTGTTTTTTGTTTGTTTTGTTTCTTTTCTTACAGAGAGGAAGGGAAAAGGATAGAGAGTTTGAAACATCCACGATAGAGAAACATAGGTCAGCTGCCTCCTGCACACTCCCTATTGGAAATATGCCTGCAATCAAGATACATTCCCGTGACTGGAATCCAACCTGGGACCTTTCAGTCCACAGGCTGATGCTCTATCCACTGAGCCAAACTGATTTGGGTATCCTTGTTTTATTTTTATCTTTCTATTTTCAGTAATGTCAAAATTCCAATAATTATATAATTTCCATTTACCATTCACTAAAATTCTTTTAATGTTAAGAACTTTTTTCTGACTCTCCTCTCTTTCTCTATTCTATTTCTAGAACTATTTCTGACTCAGTTGACAAACTGATGCCCTATCATTCTGAAATGTTATTTTTTCCAAGAAAATAACTCTTCTACATGTAAAAATTCCATAAAAACTAAAAGAATTAACACTTCAAATTAACAAGAAATTTTAACTACCTACTTAGAGTTCACCAATTGTTCCAGTTATGTTCTTTACAACAAAAGGACCCAGTTCACTAATCATACATTTCATTTATGTCTCCTTATCATTCTTCAACAAGAAAATGTCCTTCAATCTTTCCTTGACTTTCAGGACCTTAACACTTGTGAATAATATGCCCTGGTTTGGGTTTGCCTGATTTTTTTCCCTCATAATTAGATTTAGATATGCACACATTTGGCAGAAAGACGCATGTTGTGTTTCTTTCTGTGTGTCATAACAGTGAACGTGCTGTCTATTTGTCCTGTTACTGGTAATGGATGGCAACTTAGTTTCCTTGGTGATGGTTGTATCTGCCAGGTTTCTTTATCATAAAGTTGTCTTTTTCACGTTGTAATGAATAATTATGTTGTGTGGCACATACTGAGACTGTAAATACTCAGTTATTTCTTTCACCCTCTGGTTTTAGCCCCAAAAGCTGAACTACTTAAATGGGCCTGTGAAGATGGAACTTGTGGAAAGCCCATGGAAGCCTTTCCTGGAAAACTATTTCATGAATGTAGGTGCCTTGGAGGTTCCCAGCTCTAGACAAATTGACAAAACATAATCCAGTCCAGTTATCTTTGGTTAGGGATGGGGTGGAATACCCAATTCCTGCTATGAGCTTTACGTTTATTGGGGAAGATAGGACTTAAATAATTAATGAGAGAAAATTAAAAATGAAACACTGATAAGTTTTGGATAGTCACATGGCACTATAAATGAAAGAAGTTAATAATGTGGCCTTCCCAAGGCAGTGGTACTTAAATGGAGATCAGATAAAAATGACATCTCCCTGTTTACCTCTCTTTTGCAATGTGAGCTTGTAGCTCCCTGATCAAGAGGTGGAGTTTAATTCCCCTCCCCTTCCTTGAGTTTGGGCTGGTTTAGTTTATCTTTGTAATAAGTAGAAGCAAGTGTCATCAACACCGCATAGCTTCCAAAGAGAAGTCAAAAGAAGCCTTGCAGCTTTTGTCTGACTCTTGAAATGTTTCTTCCTCTTAGAACACAAGCCTCACATGCAGTTTTACTAGTCCACCACCCCAACTGAGCCTAGGCTTCAAGTGATCCGGCACAGGAGAGTGAGGAAACCATCTGGGTTGGCATCTTCCAGATCTATTCGTTTCAGCCTCCAGGCGTGCAGGGCATCCTCAGTCACCTGAATCCTCTTTCCTTCCCCAGAGTTTGGGTATCTAAGTCATGAATCTAGACATCTTTGAGCAGAAAAAAGCTATTTGCATTGTACCCCTAACTAAATTGTTGGTTCACATTTGCATTGTACCCCTAACTAAATTGTTGGTTCTGTGCACATACTAGGCTTCTGGGCTCCATCCCCTGTGGGGTGGCCTGCAGGAAGCAGTGATCAGTGATCAATGTTTCACTGGCATCTCTCTCTCTCTCTCTCTTCCTTTTCCTCTTTCTGTCTTAAAATCAATAAAGTATTTTTTTTAAAGAGTTACTACCTGCCTTCTTTAAATAAATCAATACTTGTACATAAAGAATCATGCTTCCCCAGTGTTCCTCAACCTAAGTTTTACTGGTAAATCTGATAACATTACAACTCCCTCAAACTATTTTTGCTTCAGGAAGGCAGATATACTGTTTAACAATTTAAATCCTTCAAATTTTATACTCTGCTATCCATGTCATCTCATAAAAGGTTCTGAATGACTATCTCCATATCATTGTAGCCCTCTCCATTTATCCTAATATAAAAATATAGAAACCAAAAGAATATATTAGTAAAAATTTGAACACATAGTAATGAATCGTATTACTTATTTTGTAAACTAACTGCAAGCTTTACATAAATTTTGAATTTACTTGAATTTACTTTATTTTATAGTTAAGCACCATTTCTGGGATATTTTCTTCTTGTGAACTAGAGCCTGTTAAAAGGATTTTCAATAATGTTTATTTATTTTTTTTATAAACAAAGATGTGCTAAAATAGTTCAAACAATAGTTCACTGAATGCTATTGGGGATTTTAAACAACTAATTATTCCTGGTATGCAAATTTAGTGACAGCTAATTAAATAAATATTGGATCTATGTATCAACCTATTAAATAAATGCTCCCGCTTTATATCAGTCTCACGCACATGCTGTGTTTATGGGGAAACCTGTTTAAACAAACAAGTGATAAAGGAATAACTATAAAGTAACTCCCTTAAGTACTAAGTGATCAAGGGAAACAATTATGTTCACCTTGAAACTGCACTTAAACATTTAAAAAAAAAATCTTGGAGGAGAATTTCATTCTTAAGTAGACGAATTTCAAATAAACGTGGGATGCTTATGGAGTTAGATTATTTTTTATTTATTGCCCTTATGAAGGTGGAGAAATAATAATTCAAATGTCATAAGAAAAATATTTGCATACTTAGGAAGATTTTTCTTTAAATAGTCAAATTCAAAATGAGGAAGTCATAAAATGCAAAAGTATTTGCAGCAATTATATACTTTTATCTCAGCTACTAAGAGATATCTTAACTAGTTAAATTCCATTGATCCACTATAAAGCTTTGTCAACTGAGCTTTTTCCCTTAAATTGATTCTCCATTTTGTCTTCTCATTTTCTCAACAGTGCACAGCAGGGATCACTGTCTACAGACAGAAAACAAGATCTAGCTGTAGGCATATGCATGAAGCAAAGAGGCTCCCTTTAAAGAAAAGAAAAAAACTGCTGTTACCATTTGATCTTCAAATTATTGATCTTGTCCATCAGTTACAGTCTTATTTATATCTGTGACAGTGTTATACTTGTATTGCTGACCATTTTAATTTTAAAAAATCAAAGAAATCTATAGGATAATGTTCTGTAATGTTAATTTTGTGATGACTGCCTATATTATATCAGTGCACATTCTAATTTACAAACATAAATCAGTCAAGAATCCTTTGGAATTAGAAATGCAGGTCATCTGTCTAGAGCTCAGCCCTGAATGGTTTAAGAGGGTAATGGCCCAAGTCCAGGGTGGGTGTTGATGTTGTCCACCTTGTTTTCTGTTAGTGAAAGGGAGGATGGTAGGAAGGAACAGATGAAAGGGGGTGAAAGCCATTGAGCTGAGCTCTAAATTAAATTTGGTTTGTTACAGGCACAATCAATGTTGGTTAAATGGAAGAAGGAAGAACACAATGGGTACCTGCTTAGAAATGCAAGGGCATTCATTTACATCATAGAACTGGCAGAGTCTGAGTAAGAATGGTGATTCTCACTGCTTTTTGCTTTTCTCTACTACCCCAGGCCAAATGTGGACAATTTTTTTTGTGCAAATCTGCCATTTACCTTCATGAATATCCATAACCTCTAGTTCATCAAGGAAGCTGACCCTCTACTGAACAGGCTAAGATATTTCACTTTGCTAGTCTTACCTTCATTTACTGGAAGAACTTCACTCTCTCTCTCTCTCTCTCTCTCTCTCTCTCTCTCTCTCTCTCTATATATATATATATATATATATATATATATATATATATATGTTTTTTTTTTCTAATAGGGTCAGTAGCACCTTTGAACTTTTCTCCACTTAAAATGAAAAGGGATTTGCACTCCACAAGTAGAGAAACATACGGTCATTTCATACAGGCAGAACATGCACAAGGTCCTGGTTGATGCTCTCCCACACTTTCTGTCGCAGATTGAATTTGCAATCTTGAGCTTATTAACCTTAGGGCATGTATGGCAATTGTAACTAACATTACCTCAGGACTCTGTGAAGTTTTATCATAAAGGACCAAATTACTTAAGGAGTTGCTATCATTCTCTTTGAATTATTTAATCCCCAAATAGATTCCATACATAAAACTTTTCTTTAATTCCAGTGAAGGTAATGTCAATTTGGTGGGTGTGAAAGTGGATAGATTTGGAAACCATAAATAATCCATCAAAGCATGCTTAATTGTCTATTTTTAGTTACTGACATTGTGAATAATTGCTGGTAATATCATCATGAATATATAATTTTAGTTACTTAAATTGAAAATAATTGCTAGTAGTATAATCATTATGAATGTATACTTTGTGTGAAAGTCAAATCTACTGCCTTGAAAAGTAGCATCCAATCTAATAAAGAGGGAATATGCTGCCACACCCTCAAAGATGGTGGTGCCCACAGCCACAAGATGGCGGTGCCTAGTCCTCTCAGTCCTTCTGGCGTCAGGCTGCTCTGTGTGCCTGCCTCCAGAGTCCCACAGATACTTCAGCCTCCAAGCTGCCCAGGGCCTGCCCCAGTGCAGACAAGCTTAAGATGGCAGCTGCCCAACCTCCCAGGGCTACCCGAGGCTCAAACAACGAGGGCCAGCAGAGGCTTGTGCTGCCAGCTGTGACAGCAGCAGTGCTGGGATGGGATCATCGCCTTCCCCTGGTCACCGGGTCACCTCCCACCCCTGAGGGCTCCTGGGCCATGAAAGGGGACAGGCTGGACTGAGGGACCCACCTTCAATGCATGAATTTTCATGCACTGGGCCTCTAGTTTATAATATCTCTCATTTCTCAAAGATATACTTCAAAAATAGTTTATATTTGTGTGGTGTTTTTTTTATTTATTTCTTTTTCCTTGAGGAGATACTTATCTATGAAAATATAATGAAACAACAGTTTGTTCTATGAGCTAAGGTGAACAAATAAAATTAAAAGTTGAACTAACTATATTTCGTTGACCTCAAAATAATGTAGCTCAGAAAATAAAATCAGAGGAGGTTGGCAAGCTTAGTTTCCCTAGCATGAAGTGTAAAAAAGAAGTGAAGAATATTATTTTATTAGTTTTCCTAAGTTGTATGCAAGAAATCATCTACACAAATAAGCAAATCTTGAGCTTAACTTTAAAAGCAATTATTTATATTTTCGTAATACTTTATATAGCCATGCACCCCACAGTGATGTTTTGTTCAACATCAGACCACATGGATTATAATGGGCTGAAAATTTTCTATCACCTAGTGACATTGTAGCCATAGTAACCTCATAATGCATTGCATTACTCACATGTTTGTAGTAATGCTGATGTAGACAAACCTACTGCACTGCCAGCTGTGTAAAAGTATATAGCACATGCAATTATGTACAGTACATGATACTTGATAATGATACTAAGCATCTATGTTATTGGCTTATGTATTTATTATACTATACTTTTTATTTAATTTTTTAAGGTATGCTCTTTCTACTTTAAAAAAATAATGCTGTAAGACAGTATGTCTTGTTATGCAAGGAGCAGCCTCATATATCTCCTGTTTAACTTATCTCTTGATTGCACCATGTTTCTCCTGTGCTTGATTTAATCTTGTGTTATTTTGTATAGTATCGTGCTGTACAGGCTTGTAGCCGAGCAGCAATTGGCTATGCCATAGAGCTTAGGTGTGTAGTAGGCTCTTCTATCCAGGTTTGTGTAAATGAACTCTATAATATTTGCACGACAAAACCGCCTGACAATGCCTTTCTTGGAATATATATTTTTTGTTAAGTGGGCCATGACTGTAGTTTATAAATGGATCTTATGTATGTCATTTCATTTAATACTTACAAGAGTGTGATTTACCCTAGAAAATATTGCCATCCTTAGTTTATGTATGAGAAGAAAACTGAGCCTTAGGAAAATCGTGATTTAAACAAGGAATTTATACAGCTGCAAAGTGGAAAATCCCATATCTTTTTACTCCTATTCAGGGATTATTTCCACTAAATCAGAATGCCTTCCCTTCTATAGCATAAGTGTGAGTTGTAACAGTTAAACACTTCAATTTTAGTAGCTATAAAATTTATGTTATCCAGAGGAAATAAAGTAAAGCAGTTTTGAAGTGCTCTAAAATAAATGAACAGATTTCTAAAATGCTGTTGAGAAAAAAAAAAAAGGTATAGATAGTAAGTACTATATTCATGGCCTGGGGATAACAGAAACATCAGCATTGATATGTTTAAAATATGTAATGAGGAAAAGACACCAAAAACCATGAAGGAGACTTGAATATCCATGAGAAGGTAGAACAATCAAGGTCCAAATTGTTAGCAAGAAAATCCTTGAAGAAAGGACTGCAATATAAAGCATAGCAAACTGGAGCAAAACAAAAACAAAAACAAACAAATCAAAAAAAAAAAAAAGAAAACAAAAGGGATATAAAAGTAAAAGACAAAATATGTAAGTGAAGGACATTCTGAATTGAAGTGGCAAAACAACTTGAATATAGAAAATATTCTTAAATGTGTATTAGTATTAACCCTGCCATTCTATAATGTTTATTAACAGAAATGAAGGGGATGTATATTTAATATTCTCTTACAATGAGAGAAGCTAAAAATATGAGCCTAAGAAATTTAACACATGCCATACACAGATATTTCTCTTCCAGAAATCTTGAGGGAAATAGAAGCCAGCAGGAGAGACATACTATCAAGGGCAAAGTTGAAAGAATGGCAGGGACCTGCAAAAATAGTATCAAGAAGGCTGAGCTACAGAGTGAGCCGAGACTTTTGGAAAGCACTATAGACCATTTAAATATAATTTCTAAGAAATACTGAACAAGGGCTAGGCTTCTGGGACAGATGGTGTAATATGAGTAGATGACATTGGAAGGACTAAACTCCTATTTTGCTTCTGTTTTCTCAATCAGGGAAAAAAATGATCTTCAACCTCCAAAGGGTAGGACAAACAAAGGAATCCAATGCTGAGATAAGTGAGGAGATAGTAAGAGAGCACTTAGCTACTTAAATGAGTTCACATTACCAGGCCCAGATTGATTACATCCCCAAGGACTGAAATAACTTGTCTGTGGACTGACTCGTCTGTGAATTTGTCTGCTCCTCTCTATCTTTGCTACCACTCTCTAGCCCACACACTCATCATTTCTCTATTGGATTATTTGAACATTCTGCCATCCAGTGCACCTAGCCCAAGCCTTCTCTCCACGAAGAGAGATCAGTTCTCCAAACCCACTAAAATAAGCTTCCCAAAAAATATACATGGTCATATTCTCTGCTTTTAAAAGTCCTCCTTTGTTTCTCTAGTTTTTCAATTTCTCCAGGATATACTTCTTAGTAGGCTGTGTGGACCTTCCCATTGGAGCATCAGCTTGTCATTTCAATATCATCTCTCACCATTCCATGTACCTCATACCTCCTGGAGCTGGACTCTTGTTCAATTGGTCATGCTCCCACATACTTCCTAATCTTGGAACATGCTATCCCCTCTGCCTAAATATCTTATTGTGCTCCACTGATCCACTTGGATTTCTCCAGGTCCAGGTTAATAATAACTCTTCTTTCGCCTTTTCTTGAGATCTTTAAGTAGAAAAAAAAATAATGCGTTTTTCTTTCTTCTTGACTAACTAGCTTGTCTTGCAGCATGACTGGTTGAGATTTATCTGTATGGAAATCCTGTAGGCCAAAGTTCAAGTAAATTTAATTGTTAATACACACCCAGGTATTTCCATAAATATTTGAAAAATCATGAGAGTTAAGTCTTCAATAATGTTCTTGATGTCTATTATACTTAGTGTTTTTTAAAACAACATATCATCATTAAAAAGATTGAAACACTACATTGATTCAAGGAATATACATTAATAGTTTTGTTCTCCCCCTCTCTTTACCATGCCCCATCTCTGTAACTGGAGGTAAACAATTGTGCATGTGTTTTGAAGTCAACACATCAACATATGTAGATCTATTTCACTCTTTTAAAGGGATACATGATATTCCTTAGCTATTAATGCACAATGTCCCATAAATATATGTTAAAGAAGGGAAGACATTTTTATTTACATACTACAGCCTTTTCAATTGAGCCTGGCTCATAGACTTAGGAGTAAGACTGTTATAAGAGAGCCTCAGTTCTCTTGAAACTATCATAAGGTATAAGCATGTTTCTCTGCTGAGAGTGATTCTAAAGTATTTAAAATATTTTCAGGAATGGTTTTCACTAACATAAGTTCCACAAAATACGCAACTTAAGTATATCAAAAAATGCTCAAATGATTTCTCTTACACATACAGATGTGTATATTTTACATTTCTTTATTTTATTTTTGCATGATAGAGTCCAAAAAATAGATTGGTCCACCAGGATTTTATAGTTGGAGAACCTATGTTGAGAGTTTATTAAAAATGGGTGGCGTGTAATAGCCTTTTTCATCACAGATTTTTGTAAAATGGCAAACAACCATCATGATGGCTGATGTTTATGAAGAGCTTATGATGTGTCTATCAAGTGTTCTTTAAATCTGTCATGTAAAATATTTTACTGAATCCTCATCACTACCCTGGGTTGTAGGTAAGGTTATTATTCCTAGATCTTAAAAACATCACATACTTTGGCCCTAGTTCTGCCACCAGTAAGTGGCTGCCTGGCTCTGTGTCACTGATTTTCCACTTCATGATCTCCCATTCCCAACAAGGAGATACACATTTTATCTTGTGATGAGTCACTTTTTAACAGGTACACATGAGTGAGTGCTAGTGATTACATCTTGTCCTTTAAAAAGTCCCAGTGCTATTTTTGTTCTACGATGTTTATTAAGTGTTTGCACTGCATCAGGTGACCTCAGAATAACAGCTGTAAGTGCTGTCATGTTAGAAAGTCGTCCCTTTGACCCTTATAGCCTGTCTCTGGATAGTTCATTTCCCATGTTAATTATGATCTTTCTGTCTCTGACTTGCACCTGGTAGTAGTTCAGCACATTTTCAAGGATAAGTAAAACATTCAGTTATTCTTTGGAGAGTAAGCTATAGAAGGCAGGAATCTTCTGAACTTGTTCTTTGCCAATCATAAGCTGTATGGCTTTGGGCTAGCTCTTAGACTGTCCAGGCATAATCTTCCTCACATGTATGAGGGGGACAATAATAGTAACAACATTTGGGATTAAAATGTGGCTTAAATAATGTAGGGTTATTGTGAGGATTGCATAAGGAAACACAAAGAAGTTTCTTAGCACAATAACTGACACATGGTAAACACTAAATAAATGTTAGCTCTTACTGTGATGATGGAGATGATGACATCTGTCAGTACTGTGCTCTACTTCAGATTCACAGCAAACAGAATGCATGTGAACTCACATGCACATTGCAGATCTAGATAATAAACATTATTGTGCATATGTTTCTATAAAAGCAGTTAACCGAAGTTCCCATATTGCAATAATTTCTGAAATGTCTTATAAGTAAAACATGTAGCTCTGATACTGAGTGAAGTTACATAAATCATTAAAATTTCTTATCCTCACTGAGCCTCTCTGTGACACTTCCAGCAGCTCAGCAGTCATTCACAGGCCCAGCAGCTTGAAGGTCAGGGAGGCAGTATCTCCAGATGCCAAGGTCACTTCAGCATTTAACCCTTAGTCCAGTCAATTTAAGACTACGTAGATTTGCTCTCCCCTTTGAGATAGGGCCCAGGAGGGTCTTATCAGGGGGTTATTCCCGGGGAACAGAAACTTAGGCCAGAACAGGCTAACCAACCACATCGAATAAGGGCAGATGAGGGACAGTCTCCTCTATCCCAAGTATGAATGCTCTGGGAGTTATGAAAGGGCCTTGTGAGTGTCATGATAAACACGGAGAAAATAAATAAGAGGTTAGTGGGGTTGGTGTAGCAGACAGATGGGACACTGTGGTTGGTTGTCAGAATCTTGAATGGTTTCTTCAACCTTATGGCCAGAGCAGAGAAGAGTTTCAGAAAAAAGAAAATGGCTTTGGGAGGTCATCTTCTCAGACAGACATTGATGATTTCAAGGATTACATATGGTGTTATTGTTACCCATTCAGACACATAATAAAACTAAAAACCTAAACTTCATTCCCTTACTTACATAAACATCTCAGGTGTTTAAAACAAAACAAAACAGAAACAAATTAAGATTTAAGATCTATCATACTTTTTCCTACATGCTTGTTTTAATTTGTTTTAATAGTTTGGGTGACTTTTATAATAAACTTCCTTATTTAGACTAATCCAGGGTCTGAAGAAATTTAAACTTTTGACTTCGTTTTATTTTACCTATTCTTTCTAATCTACAAAGTAATTAAAAGCAAACCCACAAAGATGCAGTGTGTCCAGAAATGGAGCCTCCCTTTCTTTATATCTGAAATAACTTTTCTAAATTATGCTTTGAGAAGAAATACTAAGAAGAATCTGGATCTATCAATATCTTTGTTTTCCTCAGACATTTTTTTCCCCTCTCAGACTTCCACAAAGAGGAAGTTTATAAACTCAAAGGTAAATGATTAACTTACATATGCTGATGCTATTGGATATAGATGAATCTATTACAAAGATATAAATGTCCAGAAAATATCTAAAGTAAGTCAAAAGCTTGAAAAATGGAACGTTAGATAATATAGCACAATTTTTCTGTATTGCAGTAGATTATTTAATTCTTTAAGAAAAGAAAAAGATAAAGAAGGAAACATTGGACCTTGATCATTTAAAAACATCACGAAATAGAAGTTATAACTTTTCAATCAAGTTCTACATGTGCATTGTTTAAGCTCTAATATCTTGAGTAACTACATATTTTTCTACTATCTGTCTTTCATTTCAACACTGATCAATTAGGAAAGGCAGTCACCACAATGCATCAGTTTCAGTATTGTGTGCTTGGGTAATGGAGGAGACACAGATAAATGCCCAATTATTTCTACAATAAGACAATTCTCCTATGCCCCACTTTTATTTTCACAAATATGTACTGCTGTCCCATCTGCTATATGCCAGTTCATTTTCTATCTGTATTTCAGGAGAAAAGATGACTGAATTATCCTTTGATTTCAAGAACAAGGTTTATGTCCTACAAGGAAGAATTTGACAAGTATATGAATGACCATACACAATGTGAAATAAAATAGGTACCAAAGAGAAGAACAATTATGAGAATAGGAGTGAACTTACAAAATCAACCAGTCTAATCTGCCTCTTTTTATAGGTGAGAAAATGAGGTCCAGAGTAAATGCCTTGCATAAGGTCAGATAGCATATTAGAACACACCCCTAGGACTGAGAGGCAAGTCTTTTAACTTCAAATCAAGGGCTCTTTTCAATGAAAACTGCATAACCACTTTTGGGGACCTTACTAACTTTAATTGTTTTTGGCCTCTGGCATGTTTAACTTTAATACAAGAGTATAATGACATATCAAAAAAAAATTTTGTACACTGCAAAGTACATGGAATTAATTAAAATTCTGGCGAAGCAAAGTAAATGTAATTTTTCAACTTTTTAAACAAACCCATTATTCACATATCTGTTACATTTTACAAAGTGGTTGCAAAATTCAAAAGTGTCAGTGGAGCAAAACAACAAACCCCCATCAATATTTCATAACAAAAGCACTACTTTTGTTGTTCATAGGTTTCTAAAATATACATTAGAATCATAAAAGTAGTGCTTATCAATAATTTTAAACCATGTGGACCTTCACATAATTATAGGTTTACTCTCAGTGAATGTTAATTGAAATAAGCATAGCAGGCACTAATATGAATTCTGTTAGAATTTTAATTTATAAGGCAAATAAGAACCTATAAACACCTGAAGAAAATAAAGGTAGTGTGTACATGTATTCTAATATATATAATAAAAGAGTGATATGCTAATTAGACCAGATGTCTTCCATTATCATTCTGAACATCCTTCCTGATGAAGTTGGGGCTGGAGTGAAGCCAGCCCAGGTTCTGGGTGCCTGCGGGTGTCTGGAGGAGGGAAGCAAGTGTGGAGGGAAGCTGGCTAGCAGCTGGGGGAAGGAAGGAAGGCCTACTGTTGTGTGTTTTTTTGTTTTGTTTTGTTTATATTTTATTGATTTTTTACAGAGAGGAAGGGAGAGGGATAGAGAGTTAGAAACATTGATGAGAGAGAAACATCGATCAGCTGCCTCTTGCACACCTCATACTGGGGATGTGCCCCCAACCAAGGTGCATGCCCTTTACCAGAATCAAACCTGGGGCCATTCAGTCCACAAGCAGACGCTCTATCCACTGAGCTAAACTGGTTTTGGCAGAAGGCCTACTCTTATACAAATTTCCATGCATCTAGTCCTATCTAATAAAAGAGTAATATGCAAATTGATCATACTTCCACTACATCTACAAACCATGCCCACTAGCCATGCCCAACAGCCAATCAGAGAAGTATGCAAATTAACCCAACCTAGATGGCTATGGTCACAGAGAGAGCAGAGAGAGGCTGGGGTTTCCCCTGGCAATGGAGGAAGCCAAGCTTTCTGCAAACCTTGTCTACTCCAGGTCTCCGCTTAAGGCAACAAAGTTTCAATGGCTGTGTGAGAAGAAGGCTTGGCTCAATTGTTTCAATTGTAGAAAATAAATCCCAGATACCAAGGCCTCTGCTTGGATCCCTGGGGATGTGGCCGGCCTGCAAAGTACCACAGACCCCACCACAGGCCACCCCTCACCCCAAAGGAACATCCACTCTGATCTGGGACACCCCTGAGGGCAAACGAACTGGCCCCCACCTGTGTAGCAGGCCTCTATCCTATCTAATAAAAGAGTAATATGCAGACTGACAATCACTCCAACACACAAGATGATTGCCCCCATGTGGTCAAAAGATCCTGTCCCCATGTGGACACAAGATAGCCAGCACAAGATGGCCTGCAAGGGAGGGAAGTTGGCAGAAACCAGGCTGTAAGGGAAGGCAGTTGTAGGTAATCAGGCCAAAAGGAGAGGGCAGTTGTAGGTAATCAGGCCAACAGGAGAAGGCAGTTGGGAGGGACAAGGCCTGCAAGGGAGGGCAGTTGGGGGTGATCAAGACTGCAGAAAAGGGCAGTTAGGGGTGACCAGGCTCATAGGTGAGGGCAGTTAGGGACAAACAGGTTGGCAGGGGAGCAGTTAGGCATCAATCAAGCTGGCAGGGGAGTGGTTAGGGGATGGTCAGGCTGGCAGATGAAGCAGGTGGGGACAATGAGGAAGGCAGGCAGATGAACTATAAGGATCAGGCCTAAGCAGGCAGTCAGATATCCCTCAAGGGGTCCCAGATTGGAGAGGGAGCCGGTTGGGCTGAATGACACATCTCTCCCATGCACAAATTTCATGCACTGGGCCTCTGGTGTATATATATATATATATATATATATATGTGTGTGTGTGTGTATGTATATGTATATATATGTGTATATATATATATATATATATATATATATATATATATATATATAAGCGTAAGGAACTGAACCACCAAATGAAATGACTGGAACAACTAGTTGATATGATGTGCATTGACCACCAGGGAGGAGCTGCCCCCTGGTAGTCATTGCACTCCCACAGCAGGAGCACTTCTCAGCTGTCCAACCCGTCCTGGAAGCCCACAGCCCAGTGGCAGCTACTTGCTCCCACAGTGGTCCTGCAGGTCCAGTCTCTGAAGAATGGGCCAGGCACTGAAGGTCCAGTGCTGCCAGCACGAGCCTGACACCCCTGCAGGCCTCCTAGAAGTCGACCTGGGCACTGCGGCCACTTCCCTTCACTAGATGCTCCACAAGGAATAAACAATATAAAAGTGGCCACCAGGTGGCTCCCGACAACCAACGAGAATGTCAGCAGGACTGATCCGGATCCCAGACAGTCAAGAGCATCCCATAGCCTGCCCAAAGGGTCGATCAAGTCCCAGGCTCCCCATCCCCCTCAGGACCCCACCCATGCATGGATTCATGTTCCAGGTCTCTAATTTCTAATATGAGAGATTATATTAAAGACCATATATATATATATATATATATATATATATATATATATATATATAATATATATATATATATTATATATATATATTATATATATATATATATATAAATATATATATATATATGGATGGACACACACACATATATATATATATCTTCAAAATATTATGTTACATAGGGTGGTATTAATACAATTCATTTATTCGTTCATCATTCAAGGAAAATCAATCTCATTGCCATATGGGACATAATATTAATAAGATGTGTTTATCATTATTTTCTTTTAATATAAATAGCATAGTTGGTCTCTTCCTATTGTTTCAACTGGTCTTTCTTTTGGCCAGCAGAATAGAAAGTGGCTGTGGAATTTGCTGTGGGACATAGCCAAGAGTGAAAACATAGCTTTGTTAAACAGATACTCTCACCGAAAATAGTATTTTTCTTGTGCACTTCACAGAAGATGATGTAGATCAGTGGTCAGCAAATTCATTAATCAACCGAGCCACTGAGGTAAATCACTTACAGTAAGTCTCTTACCAGTGAGAGTGAATAGCCATGCACTGCATTGTCTGCTCATCACTGTCCTCTACTGGGCTCAATAGATCCTGCAAATAATTTTTAAGTAGGTTAGGTGGGTGGTTCTAAGGGGAAGGACAGAAGCTGAATGTCTGCATAATGCTAATTGGCATTTATCTTTAATTCAAATTGGCCAGAAAAGGAGGTCTCTTTAAAGGCAAGAGATTTAAACTCTGCCATGTGTAAGGCTTACTTGGCAGTGTTCTTTTTTAAGTTGGCATGGAGTACATTTATCCCTGTTACAAAATTCTAGTAGCATCTGTTGATATGAAGTGTTCATTTGCTTTTGATTTCCAAGTCCTCCCTGTAGATCTACATGTATTCTGAAGCTAGCTAAATTTTGGAGAAATGAACAGCCTTAAATGCATTCCAGAGTTATTTGTTTAGTGATTCTTTTTTCTTTGCTTGGAACTTTGGTATCCTGGTAACAACAGGAAACTGATAAAATGTGGTGAGGCCAGTCCATTCATGTGAAAATTCATGTACTTTCCTCTTTTTATTTTTATTGCATTCGTGTTTTTTTCTTTGATAACCAGGGTATATATTTACATGAGATTTACACAATCAATGTTGCAATTATCTGTTTGCTTTGCTTTTAATCACATCAATTATAATATGTTGTCTAAACATGGATGTCAGTGTCCTGTTTCTGAAATACACACAGTTAAAAACAGCTCACTGATTCTAAATCATGCCCTCCACATCAGCAATTGGATTTGGCTAGCCAGAAAGATCTTTATGGACTGTCACAGATTATGGCTGCCCTCTAGTGACTAGACATTCCTGCTGTTTTCAGTAAAGGTTAGAATAGGGTGTGTTTAAAACCTATGTCCTAATTTCCATTCAATCGGTGGGGCGTCAAAAATCTTCATAGAGAGAATATAATATATACATTGTTAATTATGCTGAATATTAACTATGGTCCATGAAATGCTTAGATGCAGACTTACTTTTCTTAATCGCAACACCTTTGCCAACATACATTTTTCATTTTAAAACCAAGCAGTTATCAGTGAAATAATACTATATTATTTTAATTATCATAGAATAAAGGTTAGGTTTTATAATGTTGGAAGGCTTATTATCTAGCAGTATTGCTAACTATTTAATCTTCTTCCTACCTCCCCAACATTTTCCATCTTATTCTACCTGATAAAGAGAACATAGACTGTCCATTTGAGAAGCAATTTGTATTTCCAGCTAGCTTCAGAAATACTGCTTTTATTTCTAATTGCTAAAATGTCTGGAGTTGTATTTAGATGGTCACAGATGCTTGGTGCATCAAGCCATATTTAAAATTCAACCAGCGGGATTATAACTGCCCCAATCCATAGTAGTAAAGCCTAGTAATCCACACCATTGCCAGTTAATATTTTTTGTTTCATATCACCTGCAAGGTACAGCATGGTAGGATTTGGTTTGATTAATTTCAAATTAAAGAAAAAAAAAACAGAGCCAAAGGAAAAAGAAAGGAAAGATTGTACTTTGTTCTATTGCTGATAGAACTAAATCAAAATAAGTCTCATTGCCAAGCTGACCGAAGAAAACTCACTTTCTGAAGGCTGACAAAAGAGCAAACCATTTACATTCACTACCTAATTTTTTTCCCTATCCCCAAACCAAAAGATACTTTTTACAGTGGATAGGTTGTTTTACTTTTTCTGTAAAATTAAATTTTCACTCCAAGTGTGAAAAACCTCAAAATCAGCTAACAAGAGAGGGAAAAATTCTTCCTGACCTCTCTGGAAGAATGAATCCTCCCTTGTTTAAAATACAATGCATCATTTGACCTTGAATCACATTGTGACATATATACACATTCAGGATAGAAATTTACTAGAAAAATTGATGCATATCGATAGGTATTGTACATAATAAAAATATTGGTATTAAAAATGGCTGAATAGATCATCTACTCTGACTTTCCACATGGCCAACCATCTAAATGGTCTATTGGCTTGTCTAAAACTAATAGGATAAATTCAATCAAAGAACCAATTCTTAGGTTGGTATATGTTTCCAAACCTTTATGAGAGGACAATTTATTTCCTGTTTCTTCTCATTCCCTTTGTAGGAAAGCACTATTTTTCTTCTATATAATAAAACTAACAACAAAATTCTTTTGAGGAATCAAAACCAATTTTCTGGGCTTTGTGGTTATGTTAAAATTGTTAACATTAACTGGTAGCAATAACAGTAACTGTCTTTCTGTTTTTTCCTATATTATCTGAAAGAAAACACTAAGTTTATTTCAATTTAATAAATATTTGTGGGGTTTTGATTCTGTGTCAATTGTATTAACTCCTAGGAATGAAAATGCAGATAAAATCAGGTTTCTTCTCTCAATGTATTAAATAAGAAGTACATATACAATACACAAATACAGTATAGGATGGATACTAATACATAACAGGTATGTCCTGTTAGATCCCATTAGGTCCACATTTTGAAGAATAATTAGAAAATCTGTTGGCATTAGAGATTAAAAAGAAGAAAAACAACACTCCAGTTGTACTATTTTTTAATTGAATTATGTCAACACTAAAAGGTATTGTATATATTTTCATAATTTTTTCTATAATATCTACATTCCAAATTCAGCAGTAGTTTAATCATGAGTGATTTTGACTATCAGTACCTCATAAAGAAATCAATCCTCTAAATTCCTATTTTATGCCTTGCACTAACATAAGTACTAAAAATAAAAATAAAAATATCTAAAAAAAACCTTGGTGCATGACTTCAAACTTTTTACATGTTTATAAACATGCAACCCCACCAAGGTAATAGTTAGAGAGTACACAAAGACAAAGGGAAGGGGAAAAGGGGAAAGAGGCAACAATAAAGAAACTCAAATATTTTTTCAAAAAGAAAAGGAAAACAGAAGATGTAATAATACTGAAGAGTAAGGAAAGATACAACCTAAATGTTAACAGAGTGGGTGGCCAGGACAGAAAGGAAATTCACTTTTGTCAACTTTTGACAGCTATAAGGCTTAAAAGCTTAAGTCACAGGGAAGGTGGGAGTGAAAATCACACTAATAGCAGGGAATTTTGTTAAGAGTTTGTAAGAAACAGGATGGACTATACCAAGGTCCTGCCCCACTATACCAAGGTCCTGCCCCAGATTTATAACTTGGTATCTCATTTATAGTCTGGGTAAGGTTGAGTACAGGGTTAAATAGGTCATAAAATGAGTCAAGTAAACTCTGTACCTGAATGATACTATATCTACATAGTAAGGCACCTTCCTTTTCCTGCTTTGAGAATGCTGGCTAGCAAAAGTTATTCTCTCAGGTATGAGATTCAATGAATTTTCTCTTGAATAACTAAATAATCCTAGAGAAAAAACTTCCTATAATGTCACTTAGAACCAAGAGTAGATCTAGAAGAAATAGGCCATTTCAACTGATCACTCTGCAGTGAAACTCACAAGTCAATAAGCCTCATAACCATTTACAGAGAGCAACCAATCAGCTTTTAGTGTCTTAATTTTAAACACGAATAGTCAGACACAAAGTTAGAGTAGAAAGCCTGTGACTTAAAATATATATTACACAACTTTAATATATATTAATATAAACAGTCTTCTCTCAAAGAAAACTCACAGGAAAGAAACAATACAAGAAATGGAAAACAATAAGCATACATTTAATATATTAGAGAGATGAGAGAAAATATTGTGCCCACAAAGCAAGAATGGGGTCTGAAGAAAAGAACAACTAGAGAATATGAAGGGCTTTTGAAAAATCAATAATTTCATTAACAAAATAGCAGTTCAATTTAAATATAAACAGAGTAGGAAATTGCTCAAAAAATAAAACATAAATGAAACCGAATAGAGAGCTCAGAAATAAATCTAGTCCTTTATAGTCAATTAATATTTGATAAGAGAGGCAAAAACACACAATGGAATAAAGACTTTGGGAATAAATGGCGTTGGGAAAATTGGATAGATGCTTACAAAGAGAAAAAAAATGAAACCAGACCACCTTCTTACACCTTACAGAAAAATAAATTAAAAATGAATTAAGAACGTAAATTTTAGATTCAAAACCATTAAAATCCTAGAGGAAACCATAGGCAGCAAAATATTACACATTTGTCACCCCAATGAATTCAATAAAAATAAAAGGTAAAAAGAAACTAAAAGTGGAAAAATATTGCTACGAGAAATGTAGCAAGGAAAACAAAAGAAAAATAAACAAATGGAACTACATTAAACTACAAAGTTTTTGCACAGCAAAGGAAACCATCAACAAAATGAAAAGACAGCCCACTGAATGGTAGAATATATTTGCTAATGATACATTTGATAAAGGGTTAATATCCAAAATGTATAAAATCTTATAAAACTCAATACTAAAAAAAAACCCAAACAACCCAATTTATAAATAGGCATTAAAAATAGAAAGAAAAAAAAAGCCCTAACCGGTTTGGCTCAGTGGATAGAGCATCAGCCTGCAGACTACTGAAAGGACTCAGGTTCGATTCCAGTCAAGTGCATGTACCTTGTTTGCAGGCACATCCTCAGTAGAAGGTGTGCAGGAGGCAGTTGATCGATGTTTCTAACTCTCTCCCCCACTCCCTTCCTCTCTGTAAAAAATCAATAAAATGTATTTAAAAAAATAGAAAAATAAAAGAGACAAAATCCATAAATATGGACAACTGTGTGGGGATTGCCAGAAGGAGGTGGAAGGAGAGAGAGGCAGGTATCGAGGGGATAAATGATGATGGAAGGAGATTTGACTTGGAGTGGTGAGCACAAAATATAGTATATTGATGATGTACTGTGGAGTTGAACACCTGAAGCCTGTATAATTTTTTTCTGACAATAAATTCAACAAACCTGTATAATTTTGTCACTCCAATAAATTAAACAAAAATGAAAACAAATTTAAAAAGAAACTAAAAGTGGAAAATACATAAATATTTAGGTTCAATCTAAAAGGATAATCTTCTCAATAGCTTTAGAAAAAGAGGCAAAGATTATTTGAGTGAATTATCTAATGAAGACTATAACATTTTTTTCAAGGTAAGAGACAGAAATTTCAACATTAAAATTACAAGTGATTTAGCACAGTATATTGAACATACAAAGACAAACAAACACATATACTACAATAAAATGTTAACATACCACAGATAAAATGATGAAAATAATTTTCATAAAGGGGAAAAAACAAGTTGCAGATAAATGCAAGAAAATCAAAATGGATGCTTAAAGATAGTGAGACAATTCCTTCAAAATTTGAATAAATGAAATGTTTGATCTAGAATTCCCAATATATCCAGATAAGCAATAAAAATGTAGAATTAATATATTTACAGATAGACTAAAAATTAAATAATTAGTTTTTTTAATAAAAATTTTCTTAGAAAACTGCTCTTAGCTATTATTCTCCTAAATCATAGGTCGGCAAATTCATTAGTCAACAAAGTGGCAAACCACGGCTCATGAGCCCCGGTTTGCGGACTACTGACCTAAATAAAGAAGACAACAAAAAGCCAAAACTAAAATAAATAAGTAAGTAAGTAAATAATAACAAGGGAAAGCAAGTTCCTTTCTGGATTCAGAAAAGAGAAAGAAAAATAAAAAAAATATCTATGCATATATTTATACACACGCATATAAAATCATGCCTAAAGATGGAAAATGAAGACTATGAAATAAAATTCCCCAGAAGAAAACTTCATTGTACTTTTAACAAAGTTTAATTTAATTAAGTTGTCCATGGAATTGAGGGACTATCTAATACTTTTGAAAAGTTGGTCCTTAGTTCTAGTGCACAAAAATTAAGAAAATTAAAAACAATCAGAATATTTCTGGGTAAATAATGGCATATTGAATTAACACATATATAATTTTGCTTCCTCCTCATACTCAACTCTAATGACAAAGTGTTTATATATAAAATGAAAAAAGTTGAAAGACTTCAATTTAAAGATAATTATAATCTGGAAAACAATGTTAAAGTAATAAATAATTTATTAGGTCAAAGAAAATTGAATCCTACACTAGAAGGTGAAAATCACATCAAAGAATCTCTTGAGGTCTGTTGATTTAGGAAAACCAAATAGGTACCTTTGGTTGTAGATATAATGAGAAATGCTAGAATTAGGAAGATTGTTTAAAAGCCTGAATTAAGAGCAGTGAGAATTCTATATCCCTTACGTTTTTGTTTGTTTGTTTGTTTGTTTTTTTTTTACAGTTGGGGAGGTGTTGTCTCAGAGGAAAAAAACACATCCTTAGAAGTTGATTCTTTGGAAACTAAAGTAATTCTGGATTTAGCGCTATTGTGCACATGTTAGTTTGAAAGTAAGATATTATACAGTAGTAGTACCTCGAGATACGAGTTTAATTCGTTCCGTAACCTTGAGGTATGGGAAACTATGAGACGCTCGAGTCGAGGTAAACTGGTGGGTCGTGTGCAGCCAGCCGATCTGCGCGATTACTCCTATCTCAAATGTTGCTTGTATTTCAAAATCGCTTTCTCGACGGCTTGTATATCAAAAATTTCATATGTTAGGGCACTCGTATCTCGAGGTACCACTGTATTTAGAGGAATTAGATAAATGTACTGGACTCCCAGATGCTGAAAGGAAAGAAATCACCCTCCACACAAAAGATTGGAAGAATCATTGTATATCTAAAAGAAAAGAAAATGTGGGAGTTTTTCCTACAATCAATAGTTAATAGTTGACAAGATCTATCCATAAAGTAAGGTTATGATTAACTTTTTCATAGTTAGAGTGCAAATGGGGGTCTCTGGGGTGCTGGTGATATTCTTTTTTTGTTTTTTTAATTCGAGAGCTGGTTACCCAGGTGATGTTAATTTGTGAAATTTTACCAGATGAAACACATATATTATACTTCATTAACATTAAAATAAATGAATATGCTAATATATAAAAAGCCAGGGACTGTCACGAGTGAAACAACTGGATGGACAACCAAAAACAGACTGTGTGGGGCAACAAGGCCAGCAGGGGAGTTAGTGAGGGATGACCAAATGACTGAATAGCAGGCTGTGTAGGGTGATCAGACTGGCGGAAGGCCAGTTGGGGGCAGCCAGGCCAATGAGGGGGG